>PITA01031814.1:0-14584 GCA_004023965.1 Spilogale gracilis
TGTTCACCTCCTTCTGCTTCCATTTCACCTTCATGTTTGCCTTCTTCTCCTTCAACTTCACCTTCATGGTTTCCTACTCCTGCTTCACTTTCACCTTCGTGTTCACCTCCTTCTGCTTCAATTTCACCGTCTTCCAGTTGAGCCTCACCTCCACCTTCTTGTCCATGAGGAGCTTCATCCTCCTCACTTACTTCAGCCGAGCTCTCAGCCGCAGCCACATCTCCTTCCTGCAAGCCAAAGCCAACAGATGAGATGGAATAACTGCTCTGCTTGTTTTCCTTCCCAGTGTTTCCCCATTTTTGTTGTTGTTTGTCTCGTTCCCCGCCAGTAGAGAAGACGCAACACACCGGTCGACGTTGAAGCTCCCGTTTATTCTCTGGTTCCTCCCCTTCTCGTCTCTGGTCTCTCCCAAGGTCTCCCTCTTCTCCCCTCCTCCTCGTCTCCCCGCCTCTCAGTCTCTCTCCCCCTCACCGCCTGCCGCCTCTCTCCTCCTCTCCGCCTCGCCATCTCCCCTGCCTCTCGTTGTCTCCCCTCAGGAAGCTTTCTAGCCCCTTTTATATAGTATCCCAGCCAATCAGAGAGGAGATCCCGTGGGGCGTGAACTGCACGGCGAGCAGGCATTGGTGGAGTCCGGTGATCACGCACTGAGCCCAGACCCACACATGAGGCGTGCGGTCACGTGATCTTCAGGGCGGTCGCTTCGGCGCCATAGCCTCGGCAGCACCGCTGCCGCATCCGCTGTGGAGCTCTCCACAGCAGACGCAGCGCCATCTATGGGGCGAGTTGTTCTAAGAATGGATCTAAACACTTGAGTATGAGGAGAAAATTGGTGCAGTCATTCAGCGAAATTTTCCCCCAATATTCCCACCTGGTAGTTGTCCTGTCTATACTTGATCATTTTCAGGGATGGAGAACTCAACACTTCAGGTGGTTTGTGCATCTTGACAACTCTGACTAAAGTCCATATTTATAACAAGGTTCTACCCTCCGTGTAGAAGTTGACACTTGGGAGCCACACAGAGCAAAGCCATCTAGTCACTCCTCCACAAGACAGCTTTTTATCCTGAGTTAGAGATTCCCAAGCCCTTCCATCTTTCTACGTTATGGCCTAGAACCTCCTCCCCATGGTAGTGAACTCACTCTAGTTAAGTGTATACCCCATGAGGAAGCTTCAAAAACTGCACACAGAATACCACATAGAGTGGAATAGGACTATCACCTCCTTTTCTTGGATATGTATAAAATGATGATGATGATACTTTCTGGGTTTTTTTTAATGTGCCAGGCACTATGCCAAGTGGCTTAAATTATACCACTTAGTGTGTCTCATGAGTCAACTAATTTATGGTATAGACAGAATTAAACCCATGTAACAAATGGAGGGACAGAGAAGTTAGATAACCCGCCCACGCTCCACACACTTAGTAAGGGATAAAGTTGGGCTTTGTACTACAGACAGTCCGACTCTTGGCCTCTTAAGCACCATGCTGTCCAGCTTTGCAACTGCCAGGGCTGAAAGAGATCTTTGCTTCTCAAAGCTGGTTAGCTTGAGGAGCTCAGTAGAAATACATATTTGCAAAATAAATTAATAAAATCCAAGAAATACAGATATCCTGGCCCCACATGGACCCACTGAATTAGAATCTCTGTGATGAGAAGCCAGGAATCTATTCCAACATGCTCACAAGTGCTCCTAATACAGACCAGTGTTTGGGCACCAGGGACTGACGTCATATGTAACCTGAAAGCCACTAATTCTGAGTGTCCACAGATTAGATACGCAACTACTTTATAACCACACACCTGGCCAGGCCCTTGAGCAAATGACCTGGGCTGTGTGCCCGTGGAGTATGTCATCTATAACAAATCTCATGACACAGCCAGCCTCCCGGGGGTGTTCAGTGAGTTTCAATTCCATTCCATATTTTAAAGCCTGGAGGCTTTCAAAACATTCATGCCGAAGGACCCGCCCCTGATATTCTGACTTAATTGGTTGAGGGTGCGGTCTCGGCATTTTTAAAAGTTCCTCAAATTATTCTAATATGCAACTCGAGTTGTAAACCCCTGACATAGTGGTCAAATAGCAATATTCGTGGGGCCTGTGCTTTGAATTGGAAATGAACAATGAGAAGATTTTAGTCTGAGATAATTCTTGCCCTCCCTCCCCCTCCCCCATCCAGAGAGAAGGTTTCCTGGAGGAGATGATAAGTTATTTAAATCTGTAGGGAAGGGAGTGTCTGCCCAGCCTGCACCCTTTTCTCTGAGAACTGTCAGCCCTAACATTCTCTGAACGAGTAGCTCTTTTTTTTCCCCGTGTTGGAGTCAAAGCAACGCCCTACTTCCTGCCACAGCTGACTGGACACAGGCGGGATCCCTGACCTGGGACCTGGCTTGAAGAGAGTCTCTCTCCTCTGAGACTGGAAGCCGGTCATTGGTTGCTCCCTCTGTGGACCGGGAGCCCCGGGTGGGGGACAGGGCTGTGCGCGCGGAGAGAGCAAACGAAGCCAGGCCGCCAGGTGAGGCTGAGTGGGAAAGCCTGCACACAGAGAGGGGGACCTGAGGGACAGAAGACAGAGTGAGAAGCCACTAGAGTCACAGGTTTCCGCTCGGGCCTAGGCGCAGTTCCTTGTGAGACTGAGCTTGCCCTGGGATCCCGGGAGACCCCGCGGTAGCCCCTTAATCCCTTCCACTTGAGCTGGCTGTACCGGGCCTACTCGGGACGCTCATGAGGCCATCAAGACCTCTTCGACGCTAACCCCAAAGTTGCTGGCTTAAGGACGAGAGACAATTGACTGTTTCTGGGTGTCAAACAGGATGGGACTTGCCAACTAAAGGCTTATTCGCTGTCATTGCTCAGCCCTGACTGAGCACAGCCGTGCCTGTGTGCGGGAGAGACAGACGACTCAGGTGTGCACCCTGCCCTCTGGAACCTCCCCACCTAGCAGGAGAACTGAGACTCCCGGAGTATGGGGGAAGCGGTGAGAGGAGCCCTGAGACAGGGACCAAGTGCAAGGGGCCTTCCTTCGTCAGATGGGTGGGGAGGGGCCAGGGGAGCTTGATGGCCATGGAGGCATGTACAGTGGCCTGGAGAGGTGGGCGAGAGAGACATGAACGTGGAGGGGAAAGGTATCCCGAGGAGGAAGAAACTCAGGCCCAGAGAGGAAGCATAGAGACAAGGAGTCCAGTTTGGCCGGAGCTTGGCGGAGGAAGAGGCTGTGTGGCTAGAAACCCGGGGGTGCCAGGACTCGGGAAGTCCCGTAGACCAGCCCCCCCCACCCAGGCTTCCAAAGGCAGGCATCCAGCTACGCTCCCGCTGTGTGTCTTATGCCCCCTTGTGTCTGACAGAGCCCTGGAGAGTCATTCCTTACGTTCTTTTTTTTTTTTTTTTTTTTTTTTTAAGATTTTATTCATTTACTTGACACAGAGAGAGAGATCACAAGCAGGCAGAGAGGCACGCAGAGAGGGAGGAGGAAGCAAGCTCCGCGCTGAGCAGAGAGCCCGATGCGGGCCTCGATCCCAGGACCCTGAGATCATGACCTGAGCCGAAGGCAGAGTCTTTAACCCACTGAGCCCCCCAGGCGCCCCATTCCCTCTGTTCTTACAGCATGCGACAGTTGGCAACATTCTCATGCACAGCATCTCATGGCTACTGAACTGTTAATGTGAATTCACTGCCCCATGAGGTATGTGATTGTCACAGAAAGGGCATGCTTACCTCAGAGGAGTGAACCTCAAATAGCATTTCAGACCTTCAAGAAGGAAGGATTTGGGGCTAGCAAGTCCTTCCCTGGGCCACCTGGAAGAGGCTGGTGCCTACCTGACCGCCAGGATCCTCCTCCTGATCTCCCTTGACGTCTGGAGCAGGGGCTGGCGTGGCCGCAGGAGGCTGGGCTGGCTCCTCCTCTTTAAAGGATAAACATGGAATAGGTCAGAAGTGTGCCAGGCTCTGAGGGTGGCTGCCAGAGGCTGGTGTGAGGGGCTCTGGGGCTATTGGACTCGTCCACCTTGGCATCTCAGAAAGTTTGGGGAATTTCTCGTTGATAGGAAAAGTGACGTGATGTAATATGAACTGTTATTGGCCCATCCACAGAGGTAGCTGCAGATTAGAGGACAGCTGGGAGTGGCCATCCCTGCTCCCGCTGTATTCATGAGCGTCTCATCCTGACCAGGCCAAAGATCCTGTGAACAGCTTGGGCAATAGAGACCAGAGAGACAGCAAAGGCCCAGCCCTCAAGGTCTGACCATTCCCCTGCCCCCCTACATAGAAAGGGTCCTGGTGACTTCAAAGGCAGCGGCAGGAAGCCTGGAAATTGCATTGCCGGGGAGGGAGACTCAGGAAGCCGGGAGAGCCGGGTTAGGAAGAGGCCCTCTCACTTCTTGGCTCTGCAGCTTTAGGTAAGTCACTCGACCTCTCAGCTGGGGTTTCCTCAACTGTAGAATACGGAGAATGGCTGCTGCTCTCCCTCCCTCCAGGGGTTGCTGTGTGCGTTAGGCAGGCCTCGTGTGCGGTGCAGCTCTCTCACTCCCTCCATCCTGGCTGCCACAGGGATGCTGCCCTTCTGTATCATCGGATCCCTAGTGTCCTTCCCTCCTGGGGTTGCTGGTCTTGGACCAATCCCTAATAGCACTGTCCTTGTGTAGAAGTGACAAGAGCCCAATAGAGTCTACTCTGGGATGATATTTAGTGAAAAAGCAGAACCTCCCTCAGCCAGCAGTCCCAGCAGAAAGGGAGGACCCTGGCAGGAAGCAGCCAGCGTGCGGCACCAGATGGTTGCTCCAGCGGCCTGGCTCGGAGAGGCCCAGAGGCATGCCTCAGCCCGGAACCACCAGGAGGGAGGAAGGTGGCAGGAGGAAACCCAGTGGTCTTGCCATCCTCTCACCTTCTGGTTTGTTCTCTGCATTAGCATGAGGCTCGGCTTTGGCCTCCTGACTCAAGCGCCCCTCCTCCTTGTCCTTGGAGGGGCGGGCTGCAGATGAGCAAGAGAACACATCTTATCTGAGACCCTCCAGTTAGGCCGGCGAGCAGAGCGGCCAGAGCGGCTGAAGGGAGGGCTGGGGGAGAGGCTGGCCTGGGACTTGTGGGCTAGGTGCTGCTCTTACTAGGCCTGCTCATGCCACCCAATTCCCAGACTTTCACCTTAAATCTCCTGCATCATTACCGACTGTCTGTGACCTTAGGCAAGTCACTTCCTCTCTCTAATCCTATTTCCTTTCAGGTAGAGTGACACGGTTGGACTCAGGCAAGAAATAGGATTTATTTCCATAGTGAGTTCAAGTGATGGCTGTTGGAGCACGAGATTGAGGAGGATGCTGACCCAGGGTGGGGAGAGGTGACCGATCAGTGATGTCTGCAATGAGCAGCAAATGATCAAAAAATGGCAGGGAGATACTTGCCATACTTGGACGAGATTATCTGGTCCTTAGCAGCTCACTTTCCATGAATCTACGAGAAGCTCTACTATAGTGGTCACTACTAGCGTCGTGTTCATGAGACCTCCTTCTCTGGTCAGAAAGGGGAAAGAGCTGGCTCCCAAGCTCCCTGCCACACGCTTTCTGACCCCAGGTACCTGGAGCCCAAGTGGGGCCTCCTTCCACGTGCCCGCGGACACACTTTGCCAGCAGCCCACGGTGCTGTTCTGAAAGCGAAGCGAGAAAGCTGAGGGGGCAATCTCGTTTTCAGTGTGTGTCACAGGCAACATGAAAGTGCTTTACATGTGTGATTCAAGGTGGGAGGCCCGAGACTGAGGTGCGGGGGCCCATGAGGCTCCTCCTCACGGCTGTGTGACCCAGTAGGGTGGGCACGGTGACACAGGTGACCCAACAGTGCGGTGCCATGGAACCCTGCTGGAGCCCAGGCTGGCTCTCCTCCGTGAGCACTGGGCAGCCTTGGGTAGCCGGCGTACCCTCTCCACGCCTCTGTGTTCCCCATTTAAAAAAAGGCAACTTCGGGGAGTCTGAGTGGCTCAGTTGGTTAAGCGACTGCCTTCGGCTCAGGTCATGACCCCGGAGACCCGGGATCGAGCCCCACATCGGGCTCCCTGCTCGGTGGGAAGCCTGCTTCTCCCTCTCTCACTCCCCCTGCTTGTGTTCCCTCTCTGGCTGTGTTTCTCTCTGTCAAATAAATAAAATCTTTAAAAAAAAAAAAAGGCAACTTCATGATACACACAGAGCACTGTTGTGGGGGTCCATGAGACAGAATAAATAAAAACTTTAACTGGTACAATTACATTGTGCTGTTCGCTGGCGTTCTGGAGCCACAGAGCCTGGGTTCGAATCCTAGTGCTGCCGCTTGCCAGCCAAGGACCTCGCCGACCGATTCCTCGACCTCTGTCTACCTCGATTCTTCATCTGGAAAGTCTTACAGGGTTGTTAAAGGAATAAATAAATGTATCCATGTACATGCTTAAAGCAGGGCCTGGCACCTTGAAAGTCCTGTGTAAGTATGAGCTACAGCAAGGATGAAGTGAGTAGATGAGAAACAACTCTTCAGGGGCCCAGACTCCAGAGGGTTCGTGTTAGAAGGGCCCCTGGCGATCCTCTGGTTCGTGACGCAGACTGAGAGGGTGCAACGTGGGAAGCTGCAGGGACCGGACTGGGGCCGGGATGGGCAAGAAATATGAGTAGGTGAGGAATTTCCTCTTTTCTGCCTGAGTTGGTTCAGCTGTCGCCACGCCTGGGAGGAGGCTCCATCCCGCGAAGCCACCCCTCGGGCGCACGAGGCCCTTCCAAGTGTCCCTGGGGGCCGGCCCCGGCAGGTCTGCAATGGGGCCAAGATGTCAGGAAGTGGGCCCTCCACAGCCTCCTTCACCCACCGGCCTTAGTGCCCCTGGGCACGAACGGAGCATCTCAGAGCTGCTGCTATCACAGCAGGGTTCCCCGGCGGCAATGCTGCCTCTGGGCTGGAGGGGCTGGCAAGGAAAACCAGGTCCCCCTGTTTCCTTCCGACCCCTCCTCGTGCAACCTAATCTCTCATTCCGCGTGCCCCTGAGGAAAGCAGGTCAGCTGCAGGGCCTCGTTCTGGTCCCCTCTCCCTCTCTCTCTCTCATGCATACACACGCATCCAAGTGAAATCACCATAAAAGGCATAGATCCCAGAGAAGACCTTTCACAGCGTGGGGAGAGTTCAGACCACACATCAGCTCTGTGGAAAGAGCTGGAACACCTGGAAAGGGTGGAAACATCTGGACAGTCATTTGGAGCCAGCAGATGGAAACAAAACGATGTATCTGGAAAGTCTTAGGAACAAAGGCCTTCATCACCTCCCGGATGAGGTCTCGGGGTGTAGAGTCAGAGTTGGCCTCTCGGAGCTGGACTTCATCCCACATTGTATCAGCAGTCACCTGCTGCGAGGCCTTTCCGTGGCTGCCACATGTGCCCACGGTGTACCAAGCCCACTTGTCTTCCTGGGGATGACTGGCTGGCTCCCCCAGCGCTCGTATCCTCACATGGCCTCTCTGCTCTCAGCACAGCCGGATCATCTCCTGCTTAGTATCAATCTCCTCTGACCTCGGCCTGGCCGGGCCATCACATAATCTTGTTAGTACAAGTAGGTCAGCCGCTGGTCAGTGAAGTGGCCCAGGCAGGGCGGCCTGTGGTCCCAGTCAGCTGAAGAGCTTCATATCTTCAGGACTCTGCTAGAGTCCGTAATTCCACGAGGAGCGGCCAAGCATAACCCAGAGATAGGGCTTCCTTCAGAGCCCCAGGCCAGCTATGCCCCCAGCCCCAATCACCCACAGGCTGCTGCAGGCTCCACTCTCAAACCTCCAGGGGCACTGATACTTGGGGGTGGCCTCTCTCTATGTCTGCCAAGGCTCACCCTGAGGGTTGTCAAAGGAAGCGTTGATCATCATCATTTCCCAGCCCAATACCCTTGTAAATACCCAACAACCCAATACTATATCTGTAGGGGCTACTTCAGGAAATTCTGATGAAATGATGAAATTCCGCCCCTCCCCCCCGCCCCAAGATTTGTCCCTGAATCAGAAAGGTAAGTCAGGATGCGTCCTAATGCTCACAAGTTGGTCTCCAGTGTCATACTCAGCTCAGCCGTCTGGGAAGGGGGGCCAGAAGGCAGGCGTTGGTAAGATGGATGGTGAGAAGCTCAGCTACTCCCATCACTTGTCGAGACAGGCTCCAGGCCCCACTTACTCTGGATCCCCACCACCCCCAGAAGTGGTCCTGGGAGCTCCTTTGGCGTTCCTGGCTAGAGAGACGTTAGCAGTTTTTGTAGGACTCCAGAGCTCAACATGGAGCACAGGGGGGGTGCCACTCCAAGGCTCTGGGCTGTGGGGTCCTACAGGAGGTGCCCCAGCAGTGGCCCTGACTGGTCAGCTTGGGCCAAGCTGCCTGGCTGGAGATTCTGTGGGACACTGGAGCCAGCTTGTGGGTGGTGGGCCTTGTAGGGTCACTGAGGGCCTCCCAGCATAGACCAGAGCAGGGCACACGGCACTCATGGGCTCGCTAACTATAGGTGAACTCGGTGGGACACAGAGACAGAGAAGTCGTGGGATGTGGACACCTAAAGACCTTAGCTTCTATTGAGTCCTGTGCCTTCTCTCTGCCCCCAGACTGTTGGCCTCATCCCCCATCTCTCTTCTCAATTCCCCACTCTGCCCTCATCCTACCCACCGCTTCCTACTTTGGCAGGTCCCTGTTCTTGTCCAGCTGCAGGAGGGAAGGAGCGAGTGGACGGGAGGCCGCGCTAGGTGTGGGGAGGCCTTGCTTACCTTCTCCCAGAGGGTCCAGGCTGTGGAGCATGAGCTGGTAGATAGTGCTGCGGATGGTGCTGTTGTGCAGAGAGGCCGAGCTGCTCCCTCGGGTCAGCACTGCCGGGAGCACTGCCGGGAGCTGAGCAGAGGAGAGCCGCCCAGGTCTCAGCGGACCCCTGCCCAGGCCAGGGGAGGAGCCACGCGGGGGCCTCCCTAACCCTGCCCCCCTCCCTTGGAGGTCGGAACAAAGCACAGGAGCCTTGTCCTGGCCTCCCCTCTCCCTTCACCTCCATCAGGAGCATTACACTGCTTTCTTTCTCAGCCTCTTCTCACATATTACCTAGGGTCTGCCCTTCCCTGAAAATACACTCTCATAGGGACACACACTCACCCACTGTGCATGGACACGCTTTACCGTCCACAGAACATCGTCGTGCTTTATCGTTGCCCCAGCCCCAGGGGGCAAGGCCGTGATCCCCTTCTACGGAAAGGGAAGTGAGACTGAACGAGGCTAGGTGATGTCTCCAAGGTTTTGTGGGGAGTGAATGAAAGACTCAAAACCAGCGTTCAGGACTTTTGATTCCCAGTTCTGTTCCTTTTTCTTTCTACCCAAAGATGCTAAGAGACCTTCATAGACACACACATGCTCACACCTATGTGCACAGATACCCAGATGTGACACACACAGAAATCCCATCTGATCCGCAAAGGAACGTCCAAGACAGACCAAGGCTTGCTCAGCCTCTCCCCTCCAGCCCCTCGCCGCTCTGGAGCTGAGCTCTTCTGCCATCTAGTGGCTGTGGCCACACAGTACTTCACAACAGGCCTAGGGATTGTCTTCGGATGAGGAAGATTTCATTCAGGCCCCAGCCTCTCTCCTCTGTAAGAGTCCCATAATTCTTCCCAAGTATCCAACTAAAGGCAGCTAAGATACCAGAAACCTCAGACTCCCTGCCCTCAGTGCCCCTCCTATGTTTCTCCTATTTCTAGAGCATTCCAAAACCACAGGTACTTTTAGATCAATTCTAAAAGTTGGGGCTTGAGTTCTTCTAGTCCACAGTCATTTTACAGATGCAAAAGCTCACACAGCAAGCTGAGGGCAGAGCAAGCAGGAACATTCTGGATTTAACTCCCAAACAAGCACTTCCTCCAAGGCCACCTTGGAGGTGACAGTCCCTCTGGCAAAGGAGCCGGCTCCTTCACCGGCTCATCTCGGGAGCACTGCCAGGAGCTTCCCAAGCCTGAACCCAGCCCTCAGCTCCATGGCTGTCCTCCAAGACCCTGCGCTGTCCCCCAGACCAGACACAACATGCCGCCCACCTTTAGTTTCTTGTTTTCCTGTAGCTCATCCACCACAACTGCCCCGTTCCCTGGCTGCAAACAGGGACGGGAGTCATGGGATGTTTGGAGAGAAGCTTGTTCTCCCCCCTACTTTTCTCTCTCTGCAGAGAGCCCTCAGGTGGGAACACCGAAATACACCGAAAGATAACCTGCTCTCAGAAGATGTTTCAGCATGTCCAAACCCAACCTGGCCTTTCACAGTCTGGCTTCTGCCTGCACACAGTAGGTCCAGCCAAATGTGTCCACTGTCTACACTCCAGTAACACCACCTGTCTTTCAGTCCCTCAAATGCACCATGCTCTTTACCCACTTTGAAGCCCCCATCACGGGGCCGCTCCTCCCATGCTGGGCGCCCTCCTTCCTTCCCTCACTCCCCATATTCAGGTATCCATTTATACATCACCTTCTGGGGCGCTGAGGTGTTGTCTCATTCTCTTTTATAGATTCCTGTTCTTTTCCTCCACAGCACTTTTCTCAATTTATTTGTGTGTCAACAAACATCGCTAATGTTGTTAACAAACATACAAATTAATTAACTTCCCCCAGCATCCTTTTTTTTAAAAGATTTTATTGACTTATTTGTCAGAGAGAGAGGGAGCACAAGCAAGAGGAGTAGCGGGCAGAGGGAGAAGCAGGCTCTCCACTGCGCAAGGAGCCCTGCGCAGAACTCGATCCCAGGACCCTGAGCCGAAGGCAGATGATTAACTGACTGAACCACCCGAGTGCCCCCCCACCCGGCATCTTGAAAGCAGATTGCCTATTTCACTCGTCACTGTGTGCCCAGCACAAAAACACTCGAGCACTTTGCAAAGGTTCAATAAGTATTTGTTGCATGATGCATGAATGAACTGTCATCTAACTGTCCCCAGTCCATTCCAACTCCTGGACCCTTGTTCAAGACTCTTCCCTCTGCTTAAAATGCTTTCTCCTCTTCTCCATGTCTACCGGTTTCTCAGAAAATTCAGGGTGAATTCTTCATAAAACTTTCCTGAACGGTGCCTTCTACTCCTACCCTCACTCCAGCTCCCTATGATCCCCCTCTCCTCAAAAGCTGTATAACAACAGTGAGCACATTTTGCGTTATCAAAATTTGGCTCTGTGATTGAGTAAGTGCTTGGGTCCCCGGGAAGTTGCATGGCAGCCAGCTGGGAAATGAGACAGGTCTAGAAAAATCTAAGATGAAGAATCATTAAACCCACAGTACTTATTGTCTGGACCGCTAGCCTTCCACCTTGCATTCACTGCTTTATAATGCCATTTGAACTTTTAAAAAAAATCATTTTTTTTCATTCTAATGATATAGTCATCTCTGTTCCCCTAGCATGCAGCAGGTGCTCACTAAAGGTAAGCTGGGTGAGTAGTTATTCCTAAGCAGCTTCTAGTGCTATCTTCAGGCAACATGGTCACCAATAGCTGCCCTCCATATCTATCTTCACCTCCCCACTGCTGGCCTCTGCGGCCAGAACTAGAGCAGGACTTGCTACAGTCCCTGTTTCAACTTGGAAAATAAAATAGTGCCTTAGCCAGTGCTCCTCACCCTCCCATCCACCCACTTTGTTCATTCATTCAGTTCTTACTGCCTGAGCACCTGCTGTGTTTAGGTCAGCGTGCTAGTGCTGTTGGGACACAATGATGTCAAGGACATGGGTCGATGTCCGGAAAGGAACTGGAACCAGCACCGACAAAGCAGAGCGTGGTTCAAGAAATGAGAAGCATGGGTGAAGCTGCAGTGGCGGGAAGGGCTGGAAGACTTCCTGAAGGGGGTCGAATATGAGTAAGCTTTGAAGGATGGGGGAGGTTTGAATGCTGGTCACACCTGGCTGAATGAATGGAATAAACGGATGAATGAACCAATGAATATGCAAATGAATGAAATAGAGCAGAAATAACCAATCTGCACATGAAGGGAGCACTTTGATTTTCTGAACAAATCCCCTCTTTGGCACCAATGCCTGCTGGCTCAGACTTCTCATGTCCAACCTTCACCCAATGAGTTTCTGGAGGCAAAAACCCGTGAGGAGCCAGGGTGCCCTCCAAGGTAGCTAGTTCTGTCCCCAGAGGGGCAGGAGAGATTGACTTTGGCCCCATGCTGCACGTGCCTAATGATTTTTCTGCTATTCAGATTTACTCAAGCCAAAATATTTCTCTGTGAGTTCATCTTTCTGTGCACACATATCCTCTGAGTTCAGCTGTACTGCTAATCTTCCCAAGCCCTTCACATTGGTTTTCTCATCCCAGGCTACTAACTCCGTGAGGCAGACAAGGTGAGTGTTAGTACTGCTCTTGGATAGATGAGAAAGCAGAGATGCAGGAAGAGTGTATCACTTGCCCACACTCCCAAAGACAGCATCCGAACCCTGATCTCCGGATCCCCATTAGACGTATCCTGTTGCTGTTATCGTTTACTAGCTCACATTTCTTTTCCCAAGCATACATAAGGTCAGGAGGTAAAATCTCTATTCCCTAGTGGCTCTGTTTCAAATTACTGACATTTTAGGTAAGTGGACATGAATGCTCATCTCTGTTTAGATGTGGATGATGGGTCTCTTATGGGCAGCAGTCCCGGCAAGTAGGTGCTTTCAGAAGATGCCCTTCGTATAAATGCATTTCACATCCACCTCTGACACCAATCCGTTGCCCCTCACCTTTCTTCAGCCTCTTTGCCCCACCTTCTTCTGTGCATAAAAATTAGCAAAGGGGCTGAGGAGACCAAAGAGGATGTCTTCATGCCTGCCAAAGCCCCCAGCACCTGTGATGCATCTCGCTGAGGTTGGGCAGTGGGACCCCTTGTAGCCATTCACGAGAACCTGTGATGGCAAATACGACAGCCTCCTCCTGACTTCCACCTTCTATCTCCCATTGATACAGCAGCTAATCACTGACCTCTCCTCTTCTAGACCATCCATGACACATTTCCTGAACCACATATTGTAGTTTGTGATTTTTTCTTAATATTCAATTAACAAGTGTTTTTATTAAATTCTTGGTATGAGTCCTGCCTTTACCCAAGTTCTACTCTAGTAGGGGATTTCTCACTGTAGCCCTTTCCTGAGTACAGTCTTGCAAACAATCCACTCATTTGTCTAAGTTGGAAACCCAGAAGTCTACCCAAATTTCTCCCTCTCAGCCCACATCCAATTAGCTGTCAGGCCTAGTTCCTAAAAGTCCTCAAATTTAGCTTTACCTCTCTGCCTACAGTTCTGCAAAACCCTCCAAACTCCTGATCTGTTCCTTTTCCAGTTCATTATCCATCCTTCAACCAGAGTGATTTTCTGAACAAAGCACAATCATGTCTCTCCCCCACACCCTAGGGCCTCACTGTCCTCACAAGGGAGTCCAGACTCCTTAGCTGAGCACCTATGAGTCTCCTCTTAGCTCCAGTCCAGCACCATCCAATAGAAATAGAATGCAAGTCACATACACAACTTTAAATATTTAAGCAGCCACATTTTTAACGTAAAAGGAACACATAAATTAATTTTAATAATATACTTTAACCCAATATACTAGAAATATTATAATTCAACATGTAATCAATATAAAAAGATCAATGAGCTATTTTGCCTTTATTTTTCATACTAAGCCTTTGAAACCCAGTGTATATTTTATACTTGTAGCATATCTCAGTTTGGGTTAGCCCCATTTCAAGAGCTGAGTAGCTCCATGGAGCTAGTTTGATATTCTTTTTCTTAAAGAAATCTGGATCAACTCCCACTCTGCTAGGCTGAGCTCATCAGGGACTTGGGGCAGTACCGTTTTTCTCACTGTAACCCCAAGACCCTACACAGGTCTCACATAAAGGGATTCAGTAAACGTTTGCTGAAAGAATGAACAGCATTTCATTAGGGCCTCCCCCCCACCCCACTCTCTCTCTCAGCTGGTCCTCAATTTTAATTACCACACATTGTCGGTGATTCACGGATTTCTACGTTTAGCCCAGACCTGATGCTGAGCTTCAGGCCCGTGGGCCTCCTAGACATACCCACCTGGAGGTGACAGAGGCACACTCATCATTCCTGAGCGGAAACTCTAGAGTCTTCCTAAACCTGTTCTTCCTCGAGACTTCCCTTTTTCACTGGGTGGGACCTCCATGTGCCCTGCTGCTCAAGCCGAAAACCGGCGGCGCCCTTGACTTCTGCTATCGCCCCCTGATGGCCACATGGTCACCAGTCCAGGCAATTCTGCCTTCAAACTGTCTCCTAAGGATACACATCCTGGAGGCCCACAACAGCTCCTGACTGGACACTCTCTTTTTACCCTTCCACACCTACACTTCATTGTCTGCGCAGCGGTTAGGACCGACCTCTTAAATAGGGGTCCTCGTCACGTCTTCCCCGCTGAGTGTCAGTTAGAATCCAGACTCCATATCTGACGACCCACAGGGCCCCCCAGGGGCCACTCCCACCCTCCAGCATTATCTTGTCCCACTCTCCCCTCACTCTCTGACCAACCGGCCTCCAGTTCTTTATTCTAATGTACTGAGCTCCTTCTGGGCTCGGACCCTTTGCAAACGCTGTTTCCTCTTCCAGATTTCT
>PITA01031815.1:0-14768 GCA_004023965.1 Spilogale gracilis
TAACTTTCTCTGGGAACCTGTCTGAATGGAGACAGGTGAGAAGAGGGTGGGGGGCCCTCCTAGGAACCTTGATTGTGTCCCTTTGGCTCTGGGATCACAGCTACCAGGGGGCCCTCTGCCACTGCCAGGGAAGGACCCCGGCCTGGCGGGCAGCCACAGCCTCCGCTGAGCCCCAGGAACGCGGTCCTGCAGAGCCCCTCAGACCCCTGCACAGCGCACAGCAGTAAAGGGTAAGAGAGAAAACGGTGCGTAGTGCGGGGAGAGCAGGCGCTCATCCTTAGTCAGCCTTAGCAAAGAAACTCATGCAGAAGGATGGAATGAGAGAACATTAAACTATAAAGTAGAAAATCAGGGTCTGGTCTCGATTTAGCTACTTAAAAACATTTCTGAAGCCCGGTTTCCTCCTCTGTGGAAGGGCAGTCGTGAGAGTGACCCTCTCTCCTTCCCCCACTAACAAAGCTTTCCTGCCCAGCCAGATGTTAAAGAGAAACAGAGAAACAATACCTAAGTAATCTGGTCATTTTCTTTCACCCCAAAACTTCAAGAAAACCAAGAAAGATAAAAGAATTCCCAAATAATTTTTTTTTTCCAAAATACAGTATCTGCATTTATACAGAGAGGCTATTTTGTCTCGCAGATTTGGTGTCGCCACAGGACGGCGCTGAAGAGTAGTTGTGTGGTTTCTTCAAAGAAAACATTATATCAAAATGTGATCTGCACTTTCTGAGTGCGAATAATCCCACACAAACCTGTGTCATAGATTTAAGTCAAAGCAGAGGCTAAATGATTAGTTATTCCCTTATCGTCACTTTCAGGGCACTCTGGAAGTTAGTGCCTCGAGATGTTCATATTGTCCCCAAAAGTTGAGTTACTGACTATTTTTAAATGTGTTCCTCATGCTTCGCTATTAGTTAGTTAGTAGTTTATTTATTTGACAGAGGGAAACACAGCCAGAGAGGGAACACAAGCAGGGGGAGTGAGAGAGGGAGAAGCAGGCTTCCCGCCGAGCAGGAAGCGCGATGCGGGCCTCGATCCTGGGCCTTCGGGATCATGACCGGAGCTGAAGGACCATGACCTGAGCTGAAGGCAGACGCTTAACCAACTGAGCCCCCCAGGTGGTCCATGCTTTCCTATCAGTTAGAAGGAAAGGCCTTCCGAGTTAGTGACGGAAGACCAAGGGGCGCCTGGGAGGCTCTGCCGGTTGGCATCCCGCTCTGGGTTTCAGCTCAGGTCATGATCTCGGGGTTGTGAGACGGAGCTCGGCGTCTCTACTTGAGATCCTCTTCCTCTTCCCTCCCCCCATTCTTGTGCTCTCCCTCAAGTAAACAAAATAAGTCTTTTTAAAAAATAAAACACTGTTAGACCAAATGCTCACACACGTCATCCTTCCCTCCCCAGAAACCACAGCACAACTGGGAAAGGGAGCCACAGGCTTGGAGCATCAGAGGCCTGTGGAGACGAGGCCCAGAACTCCGCAGCCCACTGGCCTAGAGCAGCATGCAGACGACTACCTGAAAATGGAGGGATCAGTTCAGATCTGTACTTCAAGTGGTGTCCCCGCTTACCCCCCTCAACCCTCCCTGCCACCAGCGTGTGGGTCGGCAGCAAGCCGGCCCTGTCTCCCTGCGAGAAGAGAAAGGACGCTGACGAGACGGAAACCCTCACTACCCGATGTTCAGGACCTCTCCAGACTGATGATCGGCTCCGTGTGAAATCACCCCAAGAAAGCCCCTGAGCTACCCTCACCAACGATAACATAGATCCTGGTCACCTTTGTAGTGGAACACTATTAAATGTGAGCAGAAAGTAAAGGATCACAGACACTTCAGGGAAACTGCCTCCAGGTGAAAAGGACAAGAGCATAAACCAGCAGATGGGGCCGCTCCCCAAGGTCTGGCCGAGACCAGGCAGCGTCCGAGGGTTCCTGCTCATCTCCGCGCTGTCCAGGGCTTCGGCCGCCTGCTGTATCACTTCCGTATGCTTTCATTAGTAAGATACACTATGTGAAATTGCCACTCTTATAGGTAAAAAGAGTCTAATATTACCAAGTTCACATGTTCAACATAACCACTTAAAAAAATAACAAGGACAGAACTGACTCAGTATCTAGGCCACCAGCCAAGTACGAAACAAGGAACGGAGGTTTCAAAGTCATGTAAGAACAGCAAGATCTGGGCTTTAATGTTGACAAAACAGGCTGATATACGGTGTCTTGTTTGACTTTAAACAACTCCGCAATTATTATTAATATGTGTAAAAATCTAACATAAATCGGTCTTGAGAAATCCAAGACCAAATAAACGGAGCTACCTGCAGGGACGCAGCTTTATTTGGGCAGGTAATTAGTGGGGGCGGGACCAGAGCCCCAGAAGACTGACTCCACGCCCTGACTTCCGTCACCCGAAGGTCACGGGGCAAGACGGGAACTCGGGGCCCGGGGAGGCAGAGGGGCCAGAGGAGCCCAGTAGGGAGCAATATGCAAGCAGGGGAGAAAAAGCCTGAAACACAGCATTTATGTCACAGAGACAGAACTCGCACGAGTCCCTGTAACCAAAGAGAGCCCCGTGCTGGCAGCAGGCTCGTGAACGAACCCAGGGGAAAACACTCATGACACCGATTCCAAGAAGGATAAACTTGAGATATTCCAGATGTGAGGCAATTAAACCCTCACTTGGAAAGAACGACCCACGTAACTGCAAAATGTCCATGTTAAGAAATTAAAATGTCTGTACTCACATAAAAATACAGCACAGACAAGACTCGTCAGATTTCTGGAGGCTAAATTAGCGAACGCGCCATACATGCATGTGCGCGCACACACTCACACATCCGGGCAGTCGTGCGAGCCCGTGTGCACCGTTGAACACATGCATGTACACACACCTGCACGTGTGTGCACGTATCCATAGTGAGCCATGAGAAAAGGTCAAAGAAGGCAGTGGGGCAGCTGGGGATGTGTGCTCGGCAGGAGGGCTGTCGTCCCCTCGTCCGGAAACAAATCCCCTTCACACAGTAAGCGCTGCGCTTGCTGAAGCCCACTCATCTTCCTTTGGAGCCGAAGGACGCCTGTGTGACTCCTGAGAACCGACTCTGCATGCTCTTCTGCGTGCAGCCTCTAGGACAGACAGAGAGGATGTAGGCACGGGTGGACGGAGTGAGCGAGTGCCTTCTAGTATGTCCCACCACCAACTGTTTGCAAACATTCACGCAGGGAAGAGAGAACCGTGTGCCAAGCAAGACTGCCTGGGGTGAACTTCCTGCGAGTCAGGGCAGCAGAAGGTGGACGTCTGGGAAGAAGATCCAAGACACGGCTGAGTCATATTCCATTGTCTCTACGGACCACATGTGCTTCATTACTCAGCCGTCAGAGAGGAGGAATGCTCACCATTGCATGACATAGATGAACTGGAGGAGATGATGCTGAGAGAAATAAGTCAAGCAGAGAAACTCAAGTATCTTCTGGTTTCACTTATGCTCCAGAGGTATTCCAGAGAATATCTCCTATTCACTTATGCTCCCTTCCTTGTGGAGCCTAAAGAATAGCAGAGAAGACATTAGGAGAAGGAAGGAGAAGGAAGGGAGTGAGTCAGGGGGGGAGATGAACCGTGAGAGACTGTGGACACTGGGAATCAAACTGAGGGTTTCAGTGGAGAGGGGTGGGGGGATGGGTGAGCCCGGTGGGGGGTATGAAGGAGGGGGGATGGGTGAGCCCGGTGGGGGGTATGAAGGAGGGCACCGACTGCAGGGAGCACTGGGTGTCTCACACAAACAGTGAATCACGGAACACTGCACCGAAACCCAGTGATGTACTGTATGGTGACTAACATAACACAATGAAGCAAAGACCCAGGACACGTGTTGATGGTGCTCCACTGGGGTTTACAGGAATCCCGCATGCCCTCCCCACCGATCAACCTCCAGCTCAGTGGCTCGGCTGTTCAACCGGCACCTGCCTCTTCTCCTTCACCGAGGAGCAGGTGGCTGGGGCTCTGCGCTCTTCCCTCACACCTGGCGCCTGACGCGGCCAGAATGTCTGCGGGATGCTCGCCCTCCTCTGGGGAAGGGAATCCCAGGCCACGGGAGGGCTGGTCCAGGCCCTCTGGGTTCATGGCACGGCTCCTCTTCTGTGCGTTGTTGTGAAGGTGAACGGTGGCTGTCACCACAGCCGTGCTCTGACACCCAACTTCGACGACTCCCTTCAGATTTTTCATTCCAAGTGAATATAAACTAATTTGATCTTTCAAATGATCTGTTTGGAAATGTGTAAAACAAAACAAGGTGAAATTCTATGAATCCCAAGAAAAAACATTCAGTATCAGCAGGCAGCTCTCATGAGCTAGGGCAGTGCTCCCATGCATCTGACCCCCTGCAGAACAAGGGACAGGACAGGCTCTTTGCCATCCCTCTTCTAAACTCTGTGGAGGCCAGCAGTACTCAGGCTGCTTATTTCTTCTTTTGGAAAAAAAGGAGGACCTTTGCTGGATTCTAGAACCGGGGAAGACGGACCCAAGCAAAGGTCGTAGAGCACACTGACAGAAATGCGCAGTCCTGGGGATTAGTGTTGATTACTTTTACATATCAAGACCTCGCCTTTACCGCCACCTTATATGAAACAGACCTTACGTGCCAAATGGCACAGGGGCGCAGTGCCGTGGGAGCCCCCCCCGGGGGGGGGCCGACACGGTGGGGGGGCAGTGACAGGAGGGAGGGGAACGTCCCAGCACAGAGCAGCCACCCCAAGAGCACGGAAGTTCACGGGGCACCGTTCTTTCTTTTAGAAATGTGTTTGCATTTTAAAGACTTTTGCTACATTTTCCTATGTACTGCAAGGTCTTAATTGAAGATTTTAAAATGTTGAGTAAAATGCTCAGCAGTCCAGTCTGTAATATATATAATAAACTTGTCATATGATTTATTTTTTTTAAACAAGCTTCTTATACAAATTACCCATGGAACTTTTATTTAGAATGTGAGGTCATTTGGGGCTTAAGGTAATGTAAATAAAATTCCCCCAAATGCTGGGGTCCTTTTTGGGAGTTGCTTTCCCATAAACCATAATCCAGCCAGGTTTTGCCAGCTATTGGAAAAACAAATCTTTCTTGGTCTGGGAGCTCAAATGCCTCGGGCCATGCCAGCTGGAGTTTTCATGACTGAGTCATAAATTCCTAAAGGCAGTGTATTCTAGAAAAACAGACACACCTTAACGTCAATATTTTGATCTGGCAAAGGTCTCAGGTATTTCTCGCACAATAAAAGTTACAGGAAGATGACCTGTAAAGGGGAATGGTGTGGCGGCCTGTGCCCCTCGGTGCCCCGGGCCCTGCCCAGCCTGCGACGCAGAGCGCGTCTGTCCGAAAGCCGCTGGACGTGAGCCCCTGCCCAGCTGCACTGGGCTCCAGAACGCGGGCATGCTTTCCCAAACGTCCATTTTCTTCCAGTTAACAGAAAATAACAATATTTACCTGTTCGGGCCACCGTGCGGATTAAATGTGTCTCCAGTGAGGTGCCCGGAAGGAGCTCTGACCCGGGAAGAGGAATCCGTCCCCTGAGTCAGGTGCTGCGTGAGGAAGGGCAAAGGCAGAAGGTACTAGAACCTCCGAGAGCCCCCCTAACTCCTCCCGCAGTGCGCCCAGAGTGCGTGAGGAGGTGCGACCACGGGAGCAAGCGGGGGTCGGGTCCGGCCGGGGTGCTGCGCCCACGGCTGAATGTCGCCGGTCTGGAGCCCGTCGTCCTGTGGCCACCTGGGCACGACTGACGCTAGTGTCGGCAGCCCTCATGTCCGCCACTCACCTGAGAGCCACTGGAGCACAGGGACAGCCCCCCGGCCTCACTCGCGGATCCCCGAAATGCTTGAGCATCGGAGAAGAACTGGGGCGACTTAATAGGCACAACTCAGTGCACGGGGAAGGGTCCCGAAGCACCCCGGTGTGCGGAGCGTGAGTCCCGGGCGGGCCCTGGGTGTGCAGCACGCTCCCCGGCACCCCCGGCCCGCCCGCGTCCCCGCGGCTCCATGCGCGCTCCCGCGGCCCACGCAGCAACACGCTGGTCCTCACACATCAAGCGAAGTCAAGGGCCCATGGACCTAATGAGGTCAAGAGGCAAGTGGGGGCCCTGCGTGGTTTAGTTGCGTGAAACTCCCGCTGCGGGAACAAGAAACAAACACAGAATGCGCGAATTATTTTATTGTTTCCAAATAGTCACTGTTCTTTACTGGGGAAAAGAAACAACGATATGATTCGTATTCCAATTCCTCCAGGAAGATTAAAGATTAAGATTGCAGTTAGATTATTGATCAGTAGGAACATGTCTCTATTGTAAATGTTTGAAAGTTCTGTTAGTTTTCATTTTGTTGCTTTTTGTAACACAAAGCACACGGGCGGAGCGGCCCTGCGCTGTGTGGGGGCCTGCAGCCCCCCAGTGACTGAGCTTTCTGAGAAGCTGGCTGCAGATGGGCAGCGGGACCTGAGGCCACCTCCCGTGCTGGGCAGCCGCTGACACGGGGACTCCTGCCCTCGGGTAAGCTCCGCTCACTGGGGGCGATGAACCCAGTGACCTCCTTTAATGAACAGAATGTGGCGAAAGTGGGGGCAAACTCCTTCCAAGCAGAGGCCGCGGAAAGGCTCTGGGCTCCCCCGTCCCGGTCCCCGGTCCCTCGCTGGCTCGCTCGGCAGGGCGCCCGCTGTCACGTGGCCAGCCGCCCTCTGCAGAGGCCTGCGTGTTAAGAAACGGAGAGGGGCCGCTGGCGGAGAGCCAGAAGGCACGGAGGCCCTCAGTCCCACAGCCCCGGTGGAAGCGAATCCCAGCGACAGCCTGGGAGAGAGCGTGAGAGCAGGCCCTCAGCCCGCCTCCAGGAGGGACCCCATCCCTCCCCACAGCACGAAGGCGACTTGTGCGAACCAGGCGCGAAAGCACCCAGCTCTGTCACCCCTGGGCCCTAAGGCACAGAAATTCACTAAGCCTTGGGGTGATTGATTTTGTAGCATTAGATAGCAAATACGGTCCTCCACCCTGAGTTCTCGCCATTAAGAAATATCTGCCAAAGGGTCTAGGGATACAGGGACCCGATGTCTCCAACTTATTCTCAGGCAGTTCAGAAAGAATAATATGCACATGTATGAAAATAGATAAAGATCTATGACGCAATCGGCAAATGGGGGAGAATGTACACCCCCTGGTGTACAAGTCGTAGGTAGGAGTCCCTTCTACTCTTCTCAGAATTACTTTGACTTACATCACAATAAAAAATTACCAGTAAGGACAATAAAAAAGACCAGTTTCAGGAGGGAATGGTTAAAAATTATAGAAATGGGGGCGCCTGGGTGGCTTAGTTGATTAAGCGACTGCCTTCAGCTCAGGTCATGATCCTGGAGACCCGGGATCGAGCCCCACGTTGGGCTCCCAGCTCGGCGGGAAGCCTGCTTCTCCCTCTCTCACTCCCCCTGCTTGTGTTCCCTCTCTGGCTGTGTTTCTCTCTGTCAAATAAATAAAATCTTTTAAAAAAATTATAGAAATGAGTATTAACAAAGCTGTGCGAATAAAGAAAAAAATATAAAAACAATAAATTCACAAGAAAACAACATTTTTATGACTGTGAGGTAATGAATTATAACTAGACATGTTTCAAAGATTATTTCACATTTACAAATATCAAATCATTAATTGGTCCATCTGAAACTAATATGTTAATATGCCAACTATACCTCAGTAATAATACTTTTGTTTTTTAAAAGAAATCAAATTTAAAAAACAAGTGAGATTTTATTTTTTGATTAGATATGAGTACGCTACAGCATATGGACTCCTCTGGCCACTGTATCAAAGGTAACAAGATTTTGAAAACACTGCACCATTTTCTGTTCCATAATCATAATAGCTATTAAGAAAAACACCTGGGGCGCCTGGGGTTCAAGCCTCTGCCTTTGGCTCAGGTCATGATCTCAGGGTCCTGGGATGGAGGCCCACATGGGGTGCTCTGCTCAGCAGGGAGCCTGCTTCCCCCTCTTTCTCTGCCTGCCTCTCTACTTACTTGTGATCTCTCTGTGTCAAATAAATAGATAAAATCTTTTAAAAAGAAAGGAAGAAAGAAAGAAAGAAAGAAAGAAAGAAAGAAAGAAAGAAAGAAAGAAACCTGATTTGGGGCATCTGAGGGGCTCAGTCCCCTAAGCCTCTGCCTTTGGCTCAAGCCACGATCTCAAGGACCTGGGATAGAGCCCCACGTCAGGCCCTCTGCTGGGTGGGGAGCCTGCTTCTCCCTCTCCCTCTGACGCTCCCCCTGCTTGTGTTCTCTTTCTTTTCCTTTCTGTCAAATAAATAGATAGAATCTTAAGAAAGCAAAAAACAAAAACCTGACTTGCATAAAGAAAGAAAAATTGTACAGGACAAGAGCATCAGTATTACTTTATAAATAAATTATTAGTTTAAGTGTGGAAAATCTAAAAAACCTCTGGTAAAGGTTAGCTATTTATTATTAGCTATTTCTACTACTTCTTTGTTTATTGGAGCCATTTTTATGAACAAAGATATATCCACCTTTATACTCATTCCTGTATAATTCTATCAGCTGCATGCCTCTGTGATTTTTTAAAAAAAAACACATATCTTACTGGGAATACATATGTCTACTGATGTTAAACACATTTGTACAACTTTATTAAACAGTTTATTAGTATATATTAGAAGTCTTAAAACATAACCTTTGACCTAGAAGTTTAGCGGTTTCTCTGCCCACGTGGGGCAGTACAGGGAACCCTAAACACAACGCTGTACATGACGTGGTCAGGGGGACAGCAGAGATAATAATCTGTATGTATAACTAACAAGAAATCATTTAAAAGTGGGAAAAGCAGGGGGAAATACTAAACTCTAAGAAGTAATGTAGAAATAGTAACGCACAGAGTCATTTCAGTCACTTTTGTTTCGTATAAGGTCTTGGAAGAAACACAACACATGTTTCCAATCCACATGTGAGCGCGTCCGAGCCCTGGGCCTGCGCTCTCCACCCCACGCGGTGCGCCAGCTCATCCCGGGGGAAGCAGCACCACCATCTTGTAGGAGACGAGGGAGCGGCCTGATATGTTCTCTAATCAGTAAGACAATTAAGAAGACATGTCATTTGTGTTAAAAATCTTTCGGTAAACTATAGACTTAATTAGCTAAAGTGGACACCAGGGAAAATTAAAAAGAGAGTTTTTATTGTTATTTTGAAAGGATATGCGTTTGTGCGACAATTTAAGAGCAATTACATACAGAGTTTATTTTTCTAAGAATATTTATAAATGATCTAGAAATGTGTTTTATTTTTATATTCTTGGAATGCGGCGCACCTGTCAAATACGATTGAAATAAGAGTCAGGTGGTTGCTTGGCAAACAAATCGTATCTCCCTGTTGGCCTCAAACCACCTGCTCAGAGGGCTTTTAGGGAAGTTTAAATCCCTCCACAATATCAGAATTTTCCCTCCAAGCCCTTTGGATCCCATAGTTTAACCAATGAAAAATCTTCAGAATGAGAATTGTTGGCTGTCTTTCTTCTGTGTTTCTGCCCAAGTGGGGCAGGGGGTGTGAAGGCAGGGGGCGTGAGGACAGGAGGGATGAAGGCAGGAGGGATGAAGGCAGGGGCCCCGAGGGCATGGGGCATGAAGGCATGGGGCGTGAAGGCAGGGGGCGTGAGGGCAGGGGCATGAGGCCCTCCACTCTGGGGCTGCACCGCTGGGGTGTGAAAGGCAGGCGCGGTCTTCCCCCTGGGCCATGTCCGTACAAGACGCCGCCATCACCGCGGGGCCAGGTGACTCCTGCCCGGGTGTTCTGCCCTCGACCCTGAAGAGGGGCGGGTGTCTGCAGGCGTGCTTGTCCTGAGGGGCTGGCAGCAGGGGCAGGTGCAGGGCAGCCGTCGGGAGCGCACCCCACGGGGAGCAGCCCGCACCACAAGGGGTTATTCAGGCCACAACGTCAGCAGTGCTGAGGCTGAGAAACCCCGAGTTCAATGAGACCTCATAATGCTATGTTTTTTCCCTGTTTTTTGTTTGTTTTTGTGTTTTACAGCCATGTATACTCCCTAATGCCAGATGTCAGACTACAGGGAAGAGAACACCAGCTCTCTTCATTAGCCCGACTGTGCGGTGATTCTGTGATTTAACCTGACTGTGCGGTGATTGTGTGATTTAGCCCGACCATGCGGTGATTGTGTGATTTAAAAGCACATCTGCTTCAGCCACAGCAACAACAAAACAAGTAGTCTGGTTAAAATGAGCCAGACTTGAGCAGCCATTTTTCCAGAGAAATATGCAGATGGCCAGGAAGCACAGGGACGTGTGCTCAGCATCAGGGGTCAGTAGGGGAATGCAAATAAGAACCACAAGGAAAGGGCTGCTTACGCTTGTGAGGACGATGGTCTAGAAACAGAGACTATCAAGTGTCGGCAAGGACATGCAGAAAGCAGAACCAGCGGCCCTGCTGGCGGGACCGTAAGTGCCTGCAGCCTCTGTGGGGAACAGCACTACCCCACGATCCAGCACCCCACTTCTGGGCACGCATGCAAACAAATTCAGGGCAGGACCTCCAAGACACATCCGCGTGCCCATGATCTCACTGCAGCGTCATTCCCAACAGCCAAGAGCTGCAAACACAAGGTCCATCGGCAGGCGAATAGACAAAGAAAATGTAGTCTGAACATGCAATAGAATATTATTCAGCTAAAAAATAACAAAGGAACTTGTGACACAGGTGCAACCGAGAGAAGCCTCAAGGATCTTACACTAAGAATAAGCCTGTCACAAAAGGACCAACGGTGGTGATTCCAGTCACGGGAGGTGTGTAAAGTATTCAAACATTACAGAAACCCACATTAGAAAGATGACGGCTCTTGGCTGGGACGCATAGTGTTTCCTGGGCACCGAGTTCCACTTCTGCACACGAAGGAGCCCTTGAGCTGTGTTGCTGAACGATGTACGTATACTTAACACTCCCCAACTAGCACTGGGAAGTGTTAAGGTGGTAAATCTAATGTCCTGTGACCGCAGTAACAATTAGAAGTGAAATTTAGAGTTTTTAGAAAGCACTGACGCATGATGTGCTCCCGCAGTCCGCCGCATGGTCTCCCGCACCGGGAGAAGCTCGGAGCTCAGCGCAGGGCTGCTGTGGGACTGAGCGGCCCCCACATCTGCCCAACAGCTTGTCCCTGCCTGCTCTTCTACAGGAGGCCAGCTTCCTCTGCGCGCACCTGTCCCTGCCCACCTCCCCGAAGCCCCGCCCCCCGCCCCCGCCCGGCTGCAGGCGGACCTTTTGCGGGCTGGGGGGAGCCTTGGCCCTGCTAGGGGCTCCCGAGGCGGGGTCACTGCTCTGAGGGAGGAGCAAAGGGAAGCCGGCCCAGTCTTCTCAGGAGAGAATGGAGGAGGGAAGCGGGGACATTCGCCAGCACATCGCAGGCCCACCTGTTGCAGGCCCCGCTTCATGAGCAGACTCTCCGGAGTCTCCCCGGGCCGCGGTGGGCCCTACCTCTGGGTTTTCCCACATCCAGGGCCTCCGGCTGTTTCAACACCAAGAGCAATTTCTCCTTTTGAACGGAATTATCTCCTACTCAGACCGGGGAGCGAGTCTGCTGGCCGCGTTCCCACGGACAGTAGGAGCGTGTTTTCCTTTTCCACACCGGCACATACTGTCTAATCCCAGAGGACAGTGTCCGTTTCCCCGGGTAGGTACTGGGATGGACTGTTGGTCACTGGGCTGATGTGTCCGAGAAGCTGTGCGACAACTTAGTGAACTGGCCGCGCTCCGGGTCCTCACTCAGGACAGCGGACAGCTCTCGCCTTCGCCGTGGACGTGCGGCGTCTTCCTGGACAAAGAGCCTCCGAAGGAGGGTGGTTTCCCCGACTCCTGGGACCCCAGGGTCTCCAGACTGCTCCCTCGCTCTCCCCTGGCCTTCACCCCTTGGCCTTCACTCCCTGTCTCTCAGGAAAGCTTGGGACGGGCGGCTCCTCACTCCAGGAAAGGGAGCGGTGAACTTGACTTCCTGACCGGCCGAGCGGCTCTCGGTGCGCCTCCCGCCAGACTGGGTTCCGCCCGGTACCCGGGAGAAGCGCGGCAGGTGCCCGCTGGCCCGCCCAGCGTTGGCCGCCCCTGCAAGCAGCCGAAAGCCGCAGTCGGCCTGCTGCTGCGGAAGGCTCGCGCCCTCGGGGCTGCCTCCAATAGCTCCTTCCAGGGCACCTTCCTGCACCCAAAGCTCAGGGCAACTATAAATAGGCCGCATGGGCACAGCTCTGTTCCTCAGAATTATAAACAGTCCTCCCTGGGACGCTATTTCCCTTCAGAAAACATCTGACTCCTAAAATTTTCTAGCTTTGGGTGAAGCAAAGAAAGACAGGGTTATTTTAGAAATTATTTTTAACCTTCCAATTTTACACAGTCTTGGACCTTCTGTGGCCCTTATGGTCGTTTTCCCATAACTAACAGCATACCCGGAGCCCAGGAGGAGGTCTATTTAAAAAAATCACCAAGACTTAAAATGTATTTTCTCTTACAAACTCACAACCTGTGTTTAATGTGTAACAAAATCAATAGAAATTAGTTCTTCACTGGGACCCTGCGTCTGTTCTGATTGGCTCATAGCGGGGTTGGGAGGCGGGAAGCACAGACCGGGACTCTCCCGGTAGGTTTCAGGGACCGGAATTGGGCAGGACAAGTCCTGAGGGACCGAGAGCCTGGCTCTCTCTCACACCAGTCTCCCAACTGCCGGCCTAGCCACGGGCACGCCTGCGTCCGTATCCCTGGGCACCACTGCCCGGGCGCACCAGTCTCCCAGCTGTCGGCCCAGCCGCGGGCACGCCTGAGTCCGTATCCCTGGGCACCACTGCCCGGGCGTACCAGTCTCCCAGCTGTTGGCCCAGCCACGGGCAGCCTGCGTCCCTATCCCTGGGCACCACTGCCCGGCCGCACCAGTCTCCCAGCTGTCGGCCCAGCCGCGGGCACGCCTGAGTCCGTATCCCTGGGCACCACTGCCCGGCCGCACCAGTCTCCCAGCTGTCGGCCCAGCCGCGGGCACGCCTGCGTTCGCATCCCTGGGCACCACTGCCCGGCCGCCTGTTCACTGCACACACCTTTCATCAACTACAGAGAGTGTGCGCGTCGAGCTTAAAGAGCATCTAATGCAGAAACAATAACATTAAAAACAAACCAAAAAAACACAAAAAACCCTTCAAATTTTCTTTTCTTTGCTCACATTCTCTCTAACCCAAATCATTTGTTTGTATTTCTGAGCCCCCTTTTATTCCTTGCTTATATGGATAAATCGTATTTACCTCATTTGAATCCTTGCTTAGAGCAAATACCCTGCTGTGGCCTTCCTTTCGCTTCACCCTCTGTCATGATGTCTTGCTCCACTAGCCTCATGTTCGGATTCTTGTGCAAGAATCTTAAGGGTGACTTCCCCCACTCACTTCCCTCACTGGACGTCTGGGTCATATTATGATAATCCACTTTGAAATGAGTATCTTTGATTATCATTTCATTCTCCCTTCATTTTCTATATCTAACCAGGTAATAGCAGAGATAGTCTTTAAGTTTTAAAAAATTAGTGCATATTTAAGGGCTTGAAATACTGTGACTGCAGCCATCCTCGTCCCTGGGTGAGAGAGACATGGGACTTCGCCATCTCTCAACAGAACGCTTCCCCAGCCCCCTTTCCTCCCTTCCCTGCGCCCTGAGGGCCAACTGTCTGAGCCCCAAGCCAGGCCTGGCATGTCTCCCACACTGGCTCTTTTCTCACTGTCCGCTCCTAAATGGGCCTCTAAGCTTCTCGAAGCAGAAGTGGCCCCTGCAGGGGGCTTACTAAATAACAAATAACGGAAAACCAGCTCCGAACTGAGTCAGGACTACTTTGCAGGTCTTGGTGCCCTACATGAATCACCTAGAAGCTTCCTGCTGGCTCGGGACTGGTGCCCCTTGTGGTCAGGCCCGGCCACACCGCCCGCCAGGCCGCTTCACCCTGGGCCTCCCCTGGCTGCCCGAGGAGGTCTGTCATGGACAGCTACACTCCGTTTCCCTAAACCGCCTCCCAGTCTCCTCAGCCACCCACCTCCCTGTCTCGGAGACTGGGCCCCTTCTTTTTTGCTCCATGCTCCGTGGGCTCCCACAACTTGTTCCGGGCCGCAGGGAGGCCTGCTGATGACCATGCTGGACGGTGGCAGAGCGGAGTGAAGTGGCCGGGCGCCATCGCAGCCGGGACCGAACAGCAGCCCCCGCCGGAAGCTGGCCCTGACCGCAGTCCCAGTCCAGCAGGCCGAGCGAGCGCTTCCCCACGCCCAGCCCTCGCTGAGATCGCTCACATCCGTCGTCTTGTCTTGTACCCACTTTGCAGATGAGAGACCAGGATGCAAAGACGGCGAGGCGTCCAGAGGAGGCTTGCGGGGGGTGACAGGCCCAGGGACTCAGCGTCGGGGCTCGGGATCTGCTGTCCTCGGACCGCAGCATGTGGGTGGGCTGACAGCGGGTGTGTCCAGACTCCCTGGCACGGATGGGGGAACCGCGCCTGGCCGGGTGTGGCCGAGGAAGCAGATGGGGAGCTGGTCCCCACGGTGCCCCGGCTGACCAGAGACCCTTGGCGTCAGCCCCACGGATGGTCCCACCACAAATATTGGCGCAGTAGTCCTGCGCTCATTCAGGCCGGAGGGCTCAAGGAGAGAATGGCTTTATTTTTTAAAAGAGTTTATTTATTTACTTATTTGACAGAGAGAAACAATGAGAGAGGGAGAGAGAGAGAGAGAGAGAGGGAGAGAGA
>PITA01031816.1:0-14733 GCA_004023965.1 Spilogale gracilis
TCACCTTGCTTTTTAAGTGCACATCCCCATTCAGTGTAGCCCCATGAGGCCTTTCACATAAGAGGAAACTGAGGCACAGAGGGGAAGTGAAGCAAGCCCTCATCTCAAGAGAACAACTCTGTCAATTCCTTTGGTTTCTACTCCATCGTGAGGTCAAACTGTGAACAGTATTTGTGGCGATGTTGTGGATCACTGAGTAACTAGCCACAGAGCAGGTGCTGTAGACTTCAAGGGATCAGGGACATGGCAGTGAATGAATCAGGGAAAAAAAGGCCTGCCCTCTTGGAGTGGATGTTTCATTGGGGAGAGGCAGGCAAGAAACATAGACGTGTGTAAATATACCCTTTGGTGTTTCAGATGGGGAGAAACACAGCACAGGAATAGAGGACAGAGTGCTGGCAGTGAGGAAAGACGTAGTCCTATAAATTTTATAAAGGGCATTCAGGGAAGGCCTTGCTGAGCAGGGGACATTTGATCCAAGACCCAGAAGAGGTGAGGGAGTGAGCTGGAGGATAGATGGGACATGAGGAGGTTGGAACCGGAGTGTTCTTCAGGGCTCCCCACCCCCAGCCTTGAGCTCCTGCTCCTCTGTACCCCTTACAGTCCACATTGTTAGAGGTGGCACCCCTTTACGCTAGCATCTTGGAACTTCTGAGCCGACGGTCCTTTGGAGGACCACTTGGTCATCTCTGACCTGTTCACTTTGGTTCCTCCTGTCACCATCCAGAGTTGTGAGCATGCTGCGCCCCCTGGTGGCCCGGTTGCTTTGCCTCCGTGCAAGTATCGCCCCATACTCATCTGCAGCCGCCCTTCCAAGCCCCAACCCAAACCCAGACATCCGCTACAACCAGCTGTTCATCAACAATGAGTGGCACGATGCAGTCAGCAAGAAGACCTTTCCAACAGTCAACCCCGCCACGGGAGAGGTCATTGGCCATGTGGCTGAAGGAGACCGGGCTGATGTGGATCGGGCAGTGAAAGCAGCCCGCGAGGCCTTCCGCCTGGGTTCTCCATGGCGCCGGATGGATGCCTCTGAGCGCGGCCGGCTGCTGAACCGCCTGGCCGACCTAGTGGAGCGGGATCGTGTGTACCTGGCCTCACTGGAGACTTTGGACAATGGGAAGCCTTTCCAGGAGTCTTATGCTTTGGACCTGGATGAGGTCATCAAAGTATACCGGTACTTTGCTGGATGGGCTGACAAGTGGCATGGCAAGACCATCCCCATGGATGGCGAGCATTTCTGCTTCACCCGCCATGAGCCTGTTGGCGTCTGTGGCCAGATAATCCCGTGGAACTTCCCCTTGGTCATGCAGGGCTGGAAGCTCGCCCCAGCACTGGCCACCGGCAACACTGTGGTCATGAAGGTGGCAGAGCAGACCCCCCTTTCTGCCCTGTACCTGGCCTCCCTCATCAGAGAGGCGGGCTTTCCCCCCGGGGTGGTGAACATCGTCACTGGCTACGGTCCAACGGCAGGTGCAGCCATTGCCCAGCACATGGATGTCGACAAGGTCGCCTTCACTGGCTCTACTGAGGTGGGCCACCTGATCCAGAAGGCGGCCGGCGATTCCAACCTGAAGAGAGTCACCCTGGAGCTGGGTGGGAAGAGTCCCAGCATCGTGCTGGCGGACGCAGACTTGGACCACGCCGTGGAGCAGTGCCACGAAGCCCTGTTCTTCAACATGGGCCAGTGCTGCTGTGCGGGCTCCCGGACCTTCGTCGAAGAATCCGTCTATGATGAGTTTCTTGAGAGAACCGTGGAGAAGGCTAAGCAGAGAAGAGTCGGGAATCCCTTTGAGCTGGACACCCAGCAGGGACCCCAGGTGGACAAAGAGCAGTTTGAACGAATCCTGAGCTACATCCGGCTGGGCCAGAAGGAGGGGGCAAAGCTTCTCTGCGGCGGGGAGCGTTTTGGGGAGCGCGGTTTCTTCATCAAGCCCACAGTCTTTGGTGGCGTGCAGGATGACATGAGGATCGCCAGAGAGGAGATCTTTGGGCCTGTGCAGCCCTTATTTAAATTCAGAAAGATGGAGGAGGTGATCGAGCGGGCCAACAACACCAGGTATGGCTTGGCTGCCGCCGTGTTCACCCGGGACCTGGACAAGGCCATGTACTTCACGCAGGCGCTCCAGGCTGGCACGGTGTGGGTGAACACCTACAACATCGTCACCTGCCACACGCCCTTCGGAGGGTTTAAGGAATCAGGCAATGGGAGGGAGCTGGGGGAGGATGGGCTCAAGGCCTACACGGAGGTGAAGACAGTTACCATCAAGATTCCTCAAAAGAACTCGTAAGAAAGGCGACCACGGGGACCCACCTCCAGCACAGAGTCCCGTAGTCACCTAGACCATGGCTGCCAAATGGTTTTTTAGCCTCGGACCCTACTTTATTTGTTCCAAATGAACTCTTAGAGGGAAGACTGACAAATAAAGTAATTAAAATAAGGACTGCTCCCATTAAAGCCGGGCTGGGGACTGAACTCAGAGTCCTATTCACCTGTCCCTCAGCCCCAGCCCCCTCGGTGGCCCTGAGTTACTTCCATGAAATCTTGGGAATCTCTGGGAAATAGATTAAAATCTGGACAGTGGCTTTTAGTTCTTCCTTCTGATCTGAGGACTCCCCCATGGATTAACCTGATGGCTTAGTAGAAGGACTCAGTTCAGACAGAGTCCTTAGTAGAAGGACTCAGTCAGACAGAGTCCTTAGTAGAAGGACTCAGTTCAGACAGAAAGCATTAGAAGTTTAAGAGTAGGTAGATGCTAAATCTTGGCCCCATTCTTCAATGACTTAGTCTAAAAGTCAAGGATGCTTTTCCTTTTTTAAGTACCAGTTCCTGGCTGTTTTGCTTGCTTACCCTTCATTTTGCTACTGATTTTCATTAATTTGAGGAAATGCCAAGAATGCATTTATATAACCGCTCCTTTAAAATAAACTCAGACTGGGTAAATGCAATGTTTCCATGGAATATTCCTTGTGCTAGTCAGCCATAAAAAAGGAATGAAGTACTGACACATGCTACAATATGGATGAACCTTGAAACCATCGGGCCGAGTGAAAGAAGCCAGGCATACATAAAAGGCCACATATATGATTCCGTTTATGTCCACAATAGGCAAATCCATAGAGACAGAAAGCACATTAGCGGTTGCCCAGTGTTGGGGGAGGAGGGAATGAGGAGTATCTGCTAATAGGTATAGGATTTCTTTTGGGGGAGGTTTCAAAGGGTTCTGAAATCGGATAATAATGATGGTTGTACAACTTTGTAAATATACTGAAAAGTACTGAATTGGTCCAGTGATTCACATAAAAGGGAGACTTTCATGATTTGTGAATTAATTTCACTTAAAAATTAAAGATGCTCCTACATTGTTTGCCAATCAGTTTTTTATCCATATTCTCTTACAACCGAAAATTTTAGAATTATGGGGATGGAAGGGACCCAGGTAGTCATCTAGTCAACCCCCAGCCAGGTGCAGAAGTCTTCTCTCCAGTATATTTCTCGTTGCATTTTTGTTTTCTTTTGACTGGGTGACGAAGAGCAACTTTAAGGCCCACAGAGAAGAGCTCTGGTTCCTGCCTAGAGCAAATCCATCTGAGTTCCCATTTCAGGACTTCCACACTGTCCCCCAGTCCCTACCCAAGCACACTGCCCCTCATCGGGGGCAGAGCCCAGCATTGGGGCCATTCTGACAAGTGAGGGGTTCCTTATTTGTTTATTTTTAATTTTTAAAGATTTATTTGAGAGAGAGAGTGAGAGAGAGAGAGAGAGTGAGTGGATGTGTGCATGTGAGCCGACTGGGGTGGGGAGGGTTGGGGGAGGTGGAGGGAGAGAGAGAAGCAGACTCCCCACTGAGCACAGAGCCTGACATGCGCTGATCTCACAGTCTCAGGACTCTGAGATCATGACCTGAGCCAAAATCAAGAATTGGATGCTCAACCCACAGACACCCAGACACCCCACTTTCCAGAATTTTAAACCTCAGAGTTCAGCGTATTTATCTTTCATCTTTGGACTTCATCCTCCATGTGAAGGGAGTGAATCCAAGCCAGCCAGACCATGGTCCAGAATCAAGGCTGATTCTCTCTTTCTAGAGTCTTCTATCTTTCTAGACCATATTGCTCACGAATCACCACACTTCTTGGTCCACTCAGTCTTGGGACTGTGCAGCTTTGGTGAACTCTCTAATGTCCTGTTATCTCACCGAGGCGTCGAGGTGATCTTGTTCTGTGTCTTCAGGAAAGGGCCTGAAAGTGCTTCCTGTGGACTTGGGGTCTGTCTGGGCCCCTCATCTCCCCTTCCTAGGGCCTCCTTTCTGCCCCATTGGTCTAAGCCTGGGTGACCCTGACTATCCCCAAAGGGCACCTTTAATCACTTTATCTTGGAGGCTGTTGGCACCTTTGCACAGCAGGCGAATCCCTCCCCAACAGCCTGGGGAGAGGGGTCGGGATGAGGGAGCCGGGCAGCTGTGCGGGTGGGGGGTCTCTGACTACTAACAAGCAATATCCCAGTGTTTTCACAGCCCCATTCCTTAGCTGTTTCTCAATACTTCTAAACCAACAGGAACTTTTAGAGGGTGTCCCAGTGTGGGTGGGACTACAAAAAGACAATCTTCTAGGTCCTTCTCTCTGGTCCCTAACTTTCTGACACTGCTGAGTCAGGTCAGATTCCTAGTCATCTGAGCCCGGAGGCCCCTCTGTCCTCCTTCGTTGCTCTCACTGTGGGCAGGAGGTTTAACTGGGCCTCATGGGTGCAGGATTTCACTCAGTCATCGATGGGGCAACTCTGGCCCAACACTCATTCAGTGAGCATACAGCAATCACTTACTTCTGTCGGGCACGATCCTGTCTTTACACACCACTGAAGGCTCACAACTCCATAAAGTCAGCAGTGGGGGACACTCTTTAGATAAGGAAGTGGAGCTGAGTGGCTCGAAGCTCGTTTGGATTTAGTTTTTCATATGCATGACTAGGGGTCAGCAAGTGCAGGGGAGTCACACCGCAAGAGGCCTCAAGAGCCCACCGCAGTGCCGCTGGATGAGCCCGGACACCCTGCTTCTCCGCTGGACCCGCCAGGGCTTCTGACCAGGTCCCAGATCCCAGGCCTTCTAAGTCTGGGCTGGTTCTATTCTGGGTGTGAGCCACCTCGTTAGTTCATTGGCTCGCATTATTCCCTGATTTAAAAAAAAGGAGGCGGGTTCTCAGGTGCCTGGGGGCCTTGGGAGTTGAATGAGGTAGGAGCTCCCTGCAGGGCTTGCAGGCTGCCGGGGAGACCGTTCCCAGAAGAGGTGAAAAGCCTGTGAGAAGTAGAAGCACAGAGGCCGTGCCATCACAGAAGGAAAGAAGTAACATTAAGCTCACACAATATTTGTAAGGCACCTTCAGTATATGTGATCTCATCTAATGTTTCTAACCTCCTTCAAGGTACTTATTATTAGCATTCCACTCACTACATACATGTGGAAGCCCAGAGGTGTGCAGCTAGTGAGGAGCCGGATTCCAACTCAGGTCTCCTGACTCTTAACCGCACCTGGCTCGGCCCAAGGGAGAGGACTGGAGGGAGGGGTGCGGGATCTGCTGGGTGAGAAGGAGGTAACCAGGCAGAAACACAGGAAGCACGTGTTCCTGGGAGAAGGGCCTGGGGTTTGTGAGAAGGCACGGAGGGTGTGAGGAATGGTGTGGGGAAGGGCGAAGCGTGGGAAGAAAGGCCTGGGAGGAAGCAGGGGCTGCACTGTGAAAGGGTTGGAGGCCCTTTGAGGAAGCCCATGAGCTGTCCAGCAATGGGAAGCCATGAGGGCTTCCCAAGGAGAGTAAGAGGATTCTTTTTTCTTTTTTTTTAAAGATTTTAATTTATGTATCAGAGAGAGAGAGCATGAGCAGGGCAGGGAGGAGCAGAGGGAGTGAGAGAAGCAGACTCCCTGCTGAGCAGGGAGCCTGGTACGGGGGCTCCATCCCAGGACCTCGGGGTCGTGACCTGAGCCAAAGACAGACGCTTAGCTGGCTAAGCCACCCAGGTGGAGCCCCAGTTTTGGTTTCTAAGGCTGGTTATGCTTCAGTGGGAGGATGGGTTGAGGGTTGACCTGGAGCTGGACGCTTCTGCCAATGCCAACATGATGCTGCCCTGAGCCAGGTGCAAGGATGGGCGGCAGAGCCTGGTGGCCCAGGGGTGGGCTTCCAGGTGTGGGGACAGATTACTGCAAGAGGAGCATGAAGTTAGGGCGACCCATGCTCCTGGCTGGAGACAAAGAGGCAGTAGTGCTAGGACTGTGAAAGGGAACCCAGCTGGAGGAGCAGGTTTGGGGACGAGGTGGTGAGTTATTTCTTTATTCGTTTATTCAACACACTGTACTGAGTGCTGACCATGTGCTAGAACTATTCCAGGTGCTGGGGACATGGCAGGGAACTAAACACGAGTCCTGCACATTCTCCTCAGTGGGGGAAGCTGACCACAAGTAAAATAAGGGAAACATTTAGTCCAGATGGATAAGGTGATGGTGAAAAGTCCCACTGGAAAGGAGAATTGGGAACATGGCTGAGGTGGGGTAGGAATTGTAGTTTTCAGTAAGGTGCTCAGAGATGGTTTCACGGAGACATGACAAAGGACTGAAAGAGGTATGGAAATAGCAGGAGCAAAGGCCCCGAGGCTGGAGCACATCTGGGGGTTCAGGGAACATAAGGAGGCCAAGGAGCTGGAGTGGAGTGAACGAGGTCTCGAGATGGAGGTGGAGAGGTAGAGGGTCTGGGGTAGAGGTACATAGAGCTTTGAAGGTCAGTTGGGGCCTTTACTGTGAATGATGAAGGCGCCCCTGGGGGCGGGGGCCGGGGCGGGGTTGAACAGAACAGTGACATGATCTGACATGTTTTAAAAGGATCACTGGGGCTGCTGTGTTGACCACAGATTGCAGGGAGGACAAGGATAGCTTGCTCCTGATAATGCCAACATCAAAGGTGAGAGGAGAATGAGAATTCCATAATAATGAGGAGAAGCAGCTGGGGAGCTGGAGGAAAACCTGAGAGAGAGGTCTCAGGAAGCCAAGAAAGGCAGGAGTTTACAAACGGAGGGATCCCTCGGCAGAGTCAAGTGCTTCCAAGAGGTCAGGTAAGAGGACAGAGAAGTGTCCCCCGGCTGAAGCCACGGGGTCCCTGCAGACTTGGTAAGGGCAGCTTGTGCAGGAGGGTGGGGGTAGAAGCCAGGCCGCTGTAGGTTGAGAGCTCCATTTAATCCCCCCAAGCCCCAGGGCTCCGTACATTGATTCTAGAGTTGGGAGACCTCGGGAGGAAAGCAAGAAGGCACATTATGAGGAACTCGGAGAGCCCTGGTCTCCCTGCCCATTTAAGCCGAGGGGTGGACTGAGGAAGCAGTCCAAGGCCACAGGGCTCTGTGGTGTGGAAGCATGGCCTGGAGCACGGTCCCCTGGCCCCCCGCCAAGCACACTTCCCAGGTGTACCGGCGTGAGGTTAGTGCCCCCACAAACAAAGCCCCAAGTTGATGGGGTCAACACAGTAATGGTTTATTTCTTGCTTAATCTTGGTTAAACAATTAACCAGCGGTTAACTAGCAGTGAATGAATGACACCGGCTAATCCCTTGTAGTGACCTAATGCAGGTGTCTGGTGAACCACACCTGTCTTCCACGTGGAGACTCAGCAGCACAACGGCAACAATGCGTCTTAACCATTTTCCTTCCGTATCCCTTTGAGAAGCTTCTAGGAAAAGAACTGCACATATGCCCGTCCACACAAAATTTTGCGCACTTTCCAAGGGCCCATAGGCCGCATGAATCCATCCGTAGAGTCCCTAGGGCTCTACTGACCCAAGTGAAAACCTCCACACGGGGCCTCAGAGAACTCCCTATCAGTTGGTAGATGGGGACGAAATTGTGAAAAAGGCCCACCTACTTTTTTAAATTTTTATTTTTTTTAAAAAGAGTATGTAAGCACAGAGATAAGAGCAGAGGGAGAGGGAAAAAGAGAATCTCAAGCAGACTCCCCACTGAGCACCGAACCCACCCTGGGGCTTGATCTCATGACCCTGAGACCATGACCAGAGCCAAAATCAAGAGCTGGACGCTTAGCCAACTGAGCCACCCGGGCGCCCCCCACCTACTTCTTTAAAGCTCTGGCTTCCGTTCAGTCCACTGGCCAAAATGACCTAACCCAACTGATGGTGCCAGGGGAGGCTGGGAGATCGTAGCTACGGGGACATTGACACCGTGGAGAGGTCCGCGGCGCTCGGCAGACAGCTGGTCCCAGCTCTGACACGGCACCTCCATGCAGGTGTGCACGATTACAGTGCTTCTCACAGAGATATTTTTAGGGTTTAACCCTCTCATGGACCATTTGCTCCCTAGCTTCCAACCTTGCTCAGGCAATTCCTTTCTCCTGTCTTCTTTCCCCCTCCAAATTCAGCCCAATTTCTCAGAGCCCTGCGGAGGGTTCGTCTGCTCCAGCATGCTTTCTCTGGCCCCTTTGAGCTCATAATGCCCACCCTTCATTTAGTCTTGTTCTGGGATGGCTCCTTTTTCTTAGCATAAAGTGAAATGGGTCTGGTGTTTTATTTTGTTTTGTTTTGTTTTAAAAGATTTATTTATTTATTTATTTGAGAGAGAGACAGAGACAGAGAGCATGAGCAGTGGGCAGGGGCAGAGAGGAGAAGCAGGCCCTCCTGAGAGCAGGGAGCCCAATGCTTGCCTCGATCCCAGGACTCTGAGCTCATGACCTGAGCTAGAGGCAGATGCTTAACCGACTGAGCCACCCAAGCACCCCGGGTCTGATTTTTTTTGTCCCACTGGATTGTGTCTTGCACAGACCCCTGGCATGTCTGCTCTGTCTTCCTTTGCGCCTGCCACCTGGCATACAGCGCTCAGTGTCCCCTCCAGAGTGGCCGCTGCATGTCTACTCCCTCACGGCAGGCTCAGGGCCGCAGCAGGGCTGATGAGGAAACGCAGGCTCTGAGAGTAGAGGAAGTGGCCCACGCTACGGACTGGGGTGCAGCTTGACCTTGGTTCTGAGTCTTCAGCTCCAAAGCTGAGGCCCATTCTACCCCAGGGACCTCTGGGGGCACAGAGACAGGTCCTCACCTGATGCCACTGGTGACTCTGGGGGCTGTGAGCAGCCGCAGGCCCCTCAGCATGGAGCCGAGTTGGTGCTCCACAGATGTGTGCATGGGTGGGTTTAGGAGTGGAGGTAAGAGAAACTTCTGTGCTCCCCCCACAACAATGATTTTTTCCCCCTTTCCCTTGACAGCCAGACGGTCCCCTAATATCACAGGGAGATTTAGGCGGGAGAAAGACTGCAGAGTGAAAGGAGGCACAGACAGCACTGCCTCCTGGTTGCACCCCTCAGCCCTCAGATGCGGTGGTGGCTGAACTCGGAGGTAGCCCCGCACTCCAGGGGTCAGAGGTCAGTCCTGCCCAGCCAAGTGTGGGCGACTGCTCTCTCCAGATCTGCACTGGCTGACGAGGGCTCCCACATTCTGAATTCATTATTCAGCTACAGACGCCAGGCCATGTTAGCTTCCCTTAATTAATTAAAATATCACATAATAATCATTCTCTGATTTAACATTCAGGAGGCCCTGGCAAAGGCTGGAAACAAGGAAATTCATTAGAGGGGACGGTTCACTGTCGATTGATTTGCTCATTCTTATTAATTTTTCCTGTGTCATCCATCCCTAGGGGAGAGGGGAGAACAGTGTTTTTCAAAGATACAGGATTAATTTTGCCGCCAAATCTGAAGAAAAAAATCCATTTTGACTAAAAATCAGACTTTTTTCTATAAAGTGGGAAGTGGGTACATTTGGAATCAAATACTGGCTTTCGAATGATCTCCCTTAAGCCCAGTTATAACCCAGGTAACAACAGAAGACTGGGATTCAGCCTGTCCACCATTTGCAGCATCAGCTCCAACCTCTTCTGATGGCATTCATGGGGTGTAGCCTAAAACCTTGCCCCCTACCTGCCACTACAGCTCCTGGCAACTATGGCAGGTCACTAATCCCCTTCACAAGCTACCCTGCTTCTTCTGCTTGCTATTTCCCTAGCCCAGAATCCCCCATACCCACTCTAATTCTCAACTTAACGCCTCCTCTTCCAGGAAGTCTTCTCTGATTTCCCCCTGCTCTGATCACAAAGCAAACACCTTGTGCTACCTGGCAGGACTACAGTCTCATCCCACTCCCCTCCACCTGAGTTCCACCCCTCCTCATATTTATTTCTGCACCCTTCTGGCCTCCATGTGCATATGGGAGATGACAGAGGGCACAGCTCTCTGAGTGAATGAAAACCTGGGGCGTATATCTGGTGAGAGACACAAGTTCTGAGGGAGTTAGAAGGATCGGGCCAGCAGGAGGCACTTAGGACTAGCTAAAAATTGTGAGCCAGGTGATCAGGTGGGGCTGTGACCAGAACCCAGGCGTGAGGGGAATGGAGGGTTCAGACTGAAGTAGCTGAGGTGGGCAAGAAAAGGGCAAGCTGCATCTGGGATAGTGGAGACATACCAGTGGACCCTGCTCCTAACCACTGCAGTGTTCCAAGGACAGAGAGACCAGGAAATCATGACTGTCTTTAAAAATATTTATTTTCAGGTGCAGGCATCAGGACATCATCATTTTTAGGATAATGGAGCAGAAAACAGGCTCTGGGGGCACTGTGTTTCTGAAGGGCAAGAGCCACAGCACTGTCCTCTCAGCCCCTGGAGGGGTCCTGGGGCTCTCCTGGTTGAAAAGTCATGAGGTTGGAGCAGTCCTGTTTTTCTGCCTTTTTGGTTTTGGTGAACATTTCAGAAAGTACCACATTCTTATTGTTCTGCACACCCTTATGCCATGAACCCAGCCTCCTGTGGCTTCGATGTTCAGCTCTGCCACCCAGGTGCTCTGTCCCCCTTCTCTGCGTCTCGGCCCCCCTCTCCAGCTGTGATTGGGCACATGTGAGTCAGGTGATTGTGCTAATTGTGCCTATCAGCCGGTGCAGGATTGTTCTAGCATTTTCTCCAGAGCCACGGCATCCCTGCTTCTCCTGACAGTTTCACTAAGTGCCTTACTGAGCAAGACTTTTCCTAACTATTCACATCCCAGAAGACTTAGTGGCAGACCTTGGATACAGAAACCCCCCATGGTGGGGCAGGGGGCAGGGTGGGGAGGGTGTTGGGGGTGCTGAGTACGGCAATGGAAGGGGGTTCCCTGCAGCCCCAACCTCCAGCCGACAAGCATAGCTTCCAGTTAACCAGTTTCAGCTCTGATCTTATTCAAAGAAAGGGGTTCCAATGTTTTAAAGTTTGCAAACCACCCATCTAGTTTCATTCCCTTCTTATTCAAATGAGGAAAATTGGGGTCTGGAAAGTGAAGGGGACTTGCCTAGGGCAAGTGTGTTGATGTGTATGGCAGTAAGCCACGGATGAATTCCTAAATTCCTCATGTTCCTGCTACGTAGTTAGTACCTGAGGGTGATGCCACCCCACTAATTCAGATATGGAATGGCCAGGCTCAAGGCAGAAAATTTAATTCCAAAGAGGACTCCAGAATGTAGTGGGAGTGGCATGGGACTGTGCTGGAGCAGCTGAGCGGTCCCCGGGGTCCCTGGAACCAGCCAGCACCTTCCTTTACAGAGCTGGGAGACTATCCGAGCAGCAGCACTGTGGTGAGGGAAGGGGGCCAACGAGGGCCAGGTGCCCTGAGTCCTGGTCCTTCCCGGAGGCCTTCAGACCTTGCGCAGGCGCCTCCCTCTCAGAGCCTGGTTTCTTCATCTGCAAAGAGCTCACCCTGCCTGCTGTCCTGGAGTTGGAGTGACCACAGATGGAAAAGCGCTTCATGAACTTGAAGGATGAGACAAGTGAGATCCCAATTCCGACTTAAAAAAGAAATTCGAATCACAGAGGGGATCTATTTTTTCACCCAGGTATTAAATACTCCTCTCATAAAAAAAATAAGAAAGAAAGAAATAGGGGTGCCTGGGTGGCTCAGTCATTAGGCATCTGCCTTTGGCTCTGGTCATGATGGAGCCCTACATTGGGCTCCCTGCTTGGCAGGAAGCCTGCTTCTCCCTCTCCCACTCCCCCTGCTGGTGTTTTTCTCTTGTTGTGTCTCTCTGTCAGATAAATCAGAAAAATCTTTGACCAAAAAGAAAGAAAGAAAAGAAAAGAAAAAAGAAAAGAAAAGAAAGTCAGTCTTATTCCTAGGTAAGGTCAGAACCTCTCCAGGTAAAAGGTATTCGACTACACTCTAATCCCACAGCCCAGAGAAAGAAGCCTCTGACTCAGTTTCCTGTTTGTTGTCCAGAAGCCAGAGGTCCACTGCGCACGTGGTTAGAGAATTCTGGACTTGCTGAGGAGGGGACATCTTGGTCCCCAGACACCCAGCCAAGGACTCCATCTCTTTAAGGTGGGAAAATGGCAGGACGGAGGCGCTATGGCTAGCTCACAGCCTGGTATGAAGCCATGGCAACTGTTTTTGAGGGAATACCACTTAAAAAGAATGCTGTGTCTATACCCACCCCCTCCCCCATTTTTCCCACAGGGCCACCATACTCTAGATTGCAGGGCTCGAAGGGACACAGGAAATATCTAGTCGGAACGCCACATTCCCAGGTGAGAAGACAAAGGCCCAGACAGCAGAGGGGCCTGTCCAGGTCACACAGCAGGCAGAGGACGGCGTGACCCTACTCTCTCCTCCTGCAACATACACTAATCAGTCACAGACAAACGAGGTAAAGACTCAGGCCTTCTTGTTTCAGCCCTTTAAAATTCCAAGCATACCACCAGGGGACCTTCCCTGGGAGGGGTCAGGTAAAAAAGAAGTCTCACAGAGCAATCCGTTTCAAAAGTATAAAAAGAGCCACATGCAGGCTGGTCAATGCTTGCCCTGCTAAAAACTACATCTGCATACGAATCTAGTTTGCATCTAATTTGTAAAAACATACAAAAGGGGTAATCTACAAACACAGTTTCTCTCACTCTTCACGCTCTTCACGAGGAAAATGATGCATGACTTGACTCTTTCAACATCCCATCATCGATGTTTCTAAGACCCTAGAAGGAAAGAGAGACAGATGAGAGGAAAGAAGCCTGCTGTGTCACAATCAACTCTGTGGTAAATGGAAGGTGGGGGAAATGATCCTTAACCCTAGATCTTCCTGGCCAGGGGTGGTGCTGGTGAGGAGCAGAGGGGTCTTGGGGGCGTGCAAAAAGTCCATGTGGGACCACTGGGTGGACATTTCAGGGAGGTAGCATCCAACTTAATACAAGGAAGAACTTTCAACTACTGGAAAACCCAAAATGGATGTGTCGTGGTAGTGAGCTCCACACCGCTGGAGGTATGCAAGTGAGAGCTGGCCAGTACTGCATGTTGTAGGGGGAACTGAAGAACTGCGTGGCAGTGGTCTTACAATTCCATGGTTCTTTGTAGCTCCCTTTTGAAAACTCATCTATAGGAGACTACATTCATAGCATGGGACCACTGTGTGTGTGTGTGTGTGTGTGTGTGTGTGTGTGTGTGTGTATGTTTAAATATATATATATACTTAAAAATTGTATAATATTTAAAACATGAAATATGTATAGACACACACATACATAGGTACATACACACATACTCACACAAGTGTGCAGAAGAAAAGTTCTGACACATGATATAACAATATACACTAGTACAAAGAGTATTAGGAGGGCAACCTAAAGAACCATCTCGTACTTGAATTCCTACTTGAGGATAGTCGCCATGCCTACTTCCCCGAGCTTAGCTACTTCCTCCACCATGCCACTTCCGTAGCGACCTCTCCTTTGCTTCCCCCTGTTCTAAGCTGCTTCTTTCGCTTCAAACTGGCTTCCTTAACACGGCACTTCTTGTATTTTAATGACCATCACTGTTTTGGTTTTCTGTGGACCCCCGCAGACCTGACGGAAGGCTGTGCGCATAGTTGGTACACCACAACAGTGGCGAAATAGGAAAGAAAGTGACTTACAACACAGCAAATTCATGCGCGCCTATCCTTGGGCTCCCGTGACAGGAGCAGCGGCCCCTACCCCACGGATGGTGGGCTTGGCCGGACATAAGCAGATGGGTCATACGTGCCATCGGAGCAGACTTTTTAAAGAAGACTGTGTTATCCATGGTTCAGTCTCTCGCTCATCCCCTCCGCCACAAGAATGGACCTTATGCACATTGGGGCTGCTCTTCTAGCTGGGTCCCAGTGTGACAAGACAGCCAGCCGACGGGCCACCACGACAAGGACTGTGAGCAAGACGGAAATGTTGGTGGCTGTGCACCAGCCAGGGGCTGTCATGCAGCGCAAGCTGGCTAATTAAGGGGCTTGTCTCTTAGGTTCACGGCCCACCTGTGGGCAGGAGACAGGTGCTGGGGTGGGGGGCTGCTATAAGGACTAAGAGCCGAGGGGCCAGGGGAGATGCAGGTTTTCCCAGACACGCTGCTAAGCACAAGTGGTGTTGAGGACAGGGAGATGAGGTCTGGAGACAGCAGAACTGCCAAGGATGAACCTGGGGTCAGCAAATGGAGCTCAGGCTGTCTATTCTGTGGGCACGTTTTCACACGGTGCTGTCTCAGTGACAATGTCTGCTCTCTCTGGGTCCCCTCTAGGACTTGAAGGAAATATTCTTTCAGCTTCAGAAACAAAAGACAACTGGTCCTTCCCATCTATAGAAACGCACAACGTTCACAGCTCTTGTGTTTGCACGCTCAGTGGGAGGCCCAGAGTGGTATGAGTGTGGAACACACTAGAGATTCCACCTG
>PITA01031817.1:0-14649 GCA_004023965.1 Spilogale gracilis
GGGGGGGGGGTGTTTGTGTGTGTGTGTGTGTGTGTGTGTGTGTGTGTGTGTGTGTGTGTAATTACTCAACCACCAAAAAATGAAATCTTGTCAGGCACCTTGTCAGGCAGTGGGTTAAAGCCTCTACCTTCGGCTCAGGTCATGATCTCGGGGTCGTGGGATCAAGGCCCACATCTGGCTCTCTGCTCAATGGGGAGCCTGCTTCCTTCTCTCTCTGCCTGCCTCTCTGCCTACTTGTGATCTCTATTTCTCTCAAAGAAATAAATAAAATCTTTTAAAAAACTTAAAAAAATGAAATCTTGTCATTTGCAACAAGGTGGATGGAAATAGAGGGTATTATGTTAAGCAGAATAAGTCAATCAGAGATAGAGAATTATCATATGATCTCACTCATATGTGGAATTTAAGAAACAAAACAGGATCATAGGGGAAGGGAAGGAAAAAAAATATAAGATGAAAATCAGAAAGGGAGACAAATCCTGACACACTCTTAACTATAGGAAATAAACTGAGGTTACTAGAGGGGAGGTAGGTAGGGAAATGTGTTAACTGGGTGATGGGCATTAAGGAGGGCATTTGATGTAATGAGTGCTGAGGTGTTGTATGCAATTGATGAATTACTAAACTCTATGTATGAAACTAAAAAAGGAAATAAAGGAAGGAAAGAAGGAAGGAAGGAAGGAAAGAAAGAAGGGAGGGAGGGGGGGAAGGGAAAAAGGAAGGAAGGAAAGAAGGAAGGATAGAAACAAATAAAGAAATAAAAAGCAGAAACAGACCCATAAATACTGAGAACAAACTGATGATTAGGCAAGGGTAGGGAGGAATGTGATGAGAAAAATGCATAAAGGGGAGTGGGAAATACAGGCTTCCAATTATGTAATTAATAGTCACAGGAATAAAAGGTACAGCATAGTTAATGGTCTTCTAATAGTATTATATGGTAACAGATGGTAGCGATATTTGTGGTGAGCATAATTTATAAACTTGTCAAATCTTTATATTACACTTGAAACTAATGCTACACTGTGTGTCAACCATACTTCAATTTTAAAAAGTTTAAATTTTTTTCTGAAGGTTACATATATCAAAAATCTTAAAAGTGGGGCTTAGCCACTCTACTTCTAAAAATGTATCTGGTGGGTATTGAGGGCACGTATTGCATAGAGCACTCAGTGTGGGGCATAAACAGTGAATCTTGGAACACTGAAAAAATAAAATAATGTAATAAAAAAGAAAATAAGAATAGGCATGCAAAGATTTAAATGAAAGAATGTTTATAATAAACAAAAAGAAAATCTGAAAGCAACTTAAATGTGACAGATGATAGATTTTAAATTGTGTATTTATAGAATGAAATATCATTGAGTTAGATATTTTGTTTGTCTCTGAATCTCATATCTCCACCCTTCTCCACTTTCTCTATTCTTTTCCTCCCTACTCTGTGCTGTAGAAAGTTAATCTTTGTAGACTGCATTGAACAGGTTTCTTTTTACTCTGGCTTCAGGTTAAGTTTTTCAGAGGGAAAGCATCAGCAGGAGATGGATGTTCTGATCAAAAGGTAGAAAGAGGGGCATCAGGGTGGCTTGGATGGTTAAACATCTGCCTTCAGCTCAGGTCATGATCCTGGGGTCTTGGAATCGAGCCCCACTTTGGGCTCATAGCTCAGTGGGGAGCCTGCCTCTCCCTCTGCCCCCTCTGCTCATTCTTTCTCTGTGTGTGTGTGTGTGTCAAATGAATAAATAAAATCTTTTAAAAAGGGGGGGTAGAAAGAGAGAGGTCAGGTACTTATTCTTTTTGCTCCCTTCCTGCTGAGCCATAGTTTAGCATGGCAATGTGCTCTACCAAAGGCCACACACCTCAAGGGGTTTTAATAACCATTCCCTCCTTCACCTATTCAGGCCTAGGGATAGTAATGACTTCCCTATTGCTAGCCCAGGCTGCTGCACTATTCTTCAATCCTCTGTAAACTCTCTTCAATTACTTGCTTTAAGTAAATCATCCATGTCCAGTTAGGATCTTGACTCTGTTACCACTGAAAATCATTTTTCACTTATATACTGAAAAACACTGTATGGGTATGCCACAATTTGTTCAACCAATACCTACTGAATAACATTTGAAATGTTGTTAATATTCATGATAAATCTGACTACTCACCAAAAACCTATGTGTGATTTCTCAGGGCCCAACACAGGCAATTACAAAGGTTTTATCTAGCATGTCTCTTGGGAAAAGCCTTCCCATACCAGATTAGATGTACAGCCAATGTAGAATCTCAGAAGGAAGTTGCAGTGAAAGACTCAGGTCCCCCCAGGAAACCTCTTATACACATCTGCTCCTAACCCAGGACCTCCATATGGAGGCTTCTTTATCAGGGACCTTTCCCAGACACCTCTACTGAGGCCTCCTTATGAGTGTTGGGAAGGGGGCCATGGAGGAAACTTGAAGACACTTTTCTACACTCTGACTCAGTACTCAGTATTATTTTTCCCTATCACTTTCCACTCTACCTTCTCCCAGCCCCTGGGTCCATAAGATAGCAGGAGCCTTTTGTTCAGGGCTCTCTTGGCAGTGAGAAGACCCTCACATCTGCACTGTTCCACCTGACCCTCACTGGATTCTGTTTAATTGGGAAGAATGTAACATTGGGGAACCCACACATTCTCTTGGTTAGTCTCTTGCTTATACTAACTACAGCAGTAAGTAATGCAAGTTGTGTTGACTATTACTTTCATTTCAGCAGCTTAGCTCTTGACATTTTCCTACTAGAAATACTACTGCAAAAAAATTATGTATGTATAATTTCCCACACGTTAGAGTATATGATAAATTCCTAGAAGTGTAATTTCAATCAAAGAGTAAATACATAATTTTGTTAGCTGTAGCCTAATTTCTCTTTACAGAGTCCGTATCAGTTAACTCTCCTCCAGCATAGTATAATAGCACCCTGGCTAGGTTATGCAAATGCCATGCATTAGTCTCTTCCTCTGTAAAACAGGAATAAAAACAGAACCTACTTCATTTGGTTGTTGTGAGGACTGAATGAATTACCACAAGTTAACTGTTTAGAAAAGTGCTTGATTATTATTATTATTATTATTATTGTTATTATTGTTATTATTATTATTCTAAAATTATTGTTTCCTAATACCCCTAACAGCACAGAATGCCATTTTATTTTTTCCAATAAGATAAAAAATGGTCTGACAGTGTAGCTGTAATTTGCATTTCACTTAATATGAATAAAGTAAGCATTTTATAATATGTTAAAGAATGCATAATCTCCTGATACTGATGTGGAAATGCTGATACAGAATAATCTTCAAGCAACCTTAATAAAGAAAGCAGGAGGCAAAATAGTACAGTTGCTAACATTTGTTCATAAGAAGGGGGGAAATAACATATGTATATATTTGTTTATATGTGCACAAAATAGCTCCAGAAGAATACACTGGGAAGTTGTAACATTGGATCCTGGGGCAGGAGGAGATGTGGGGTAGGGAGAACTAGAGTAAGATAGGAAAGAGGATTTTGTTGTGTACTATTTGTATTTTTTGAATTTTGTGTCTTGTGAATGCTTTAGATATTCCCTTATCACCATACACACACACACACACACACACACACACACACACACACACACACATTTTAATAAAAATGCTTTTTAAGGGGCACCTGGGTGGCTCAGTTGGTTAAGCGGCTGCCTTCGGCTCAGGTCATGATCCTGGAGACCTGGGATCGAGCCCCACATTGGGCTCCCTGCTCGGCAGGAAGCCTGCTTCTCCCTCTCTCACTCCCCTTGCTTGTGTTCCCTCTCTGGCTGTGTTTCTCTCTGTCAAATAAATAAAATCTTTTAAAAAATGCTTCTTAAAATATTTTTTTATTTTTTATTACATTATTTTATTTTTTTTTAGTGTTCCAAGATTCATTGTTTATGCTCCTCACCCAGTGCTCCATGCAATATGTGCCCTCATTACCCACCACCAGGCTCACTCATCACCCTACCCCCTCCCTTTGAAGACCCTCAGTTTGTTTCTGAGTCCAAAGTTTCATCTCCCTCTCTGACTTACCCCAATTCATATTTCCTTTCCTTCTCCTACTGTCTTTGATATTATTCATTATGCTCCACAAGTAAGTGAAAACATATGATATTTGACTTTCTTTGCTTGACTTATTTCACTCAGCATAATCTCCTCCAATCCAATCCATGTTGCTTCAAAAGCTGAGTATTCATCCTTTCTGATGGAGGCATAATATTCCGTTGTACCATATCTTCTTTATCCATTCATCTGTTGAAGGACACCTTGGCTCTTTCCACAGTTTGGCAACGTGGTCACTGCTGCAATGAACACTGGGGCACATATGGCCCTTATTTTCACTACATCTGTATCTTTGGGGTAAAAGCCCAATTGTGCAATTGCAGGGTCATGGGGTAGCTCTATTTTTAATTTTTTAAGGAATCTCCACACTGTTTTCCAAAGTGGCTGCACCAACTTGCATTCCTACCAACAGTATAAGAGGGTTCCCCTTTCTCCACAGCCTCTCCAACACTTGTTATTTCCTGTCCTGTTCATTTTGGCCATTCTGACTGGTTTATGATGATATCTTGATGTGGTTTTGATTTGAATTTCCACATAGCTAATGCTGATGAACATTGGCCAAACTAATCCAAAAGAAAAGGGAGAGGATCCAAATTAATAAAATTATGAATGATAGGGAAGACATCATGGCTAACACCAAGTAAATAGAAACAATCATCAGAAATTACTATCAACAGTTATATTACAATAAGTTAACACCCTAGAAGATATGGATACATTCCTGGAAACCTATAAACTTCCAAGACTGAAACAGGAAGAAATTGACAACCTGAGTAGACCAATATCTAGTAATGAGATTGAAGCAGTGATCAAAAACCTCCCAAAAAACCAGAGCCCAGAACCTGATGGATTCCCTGGCAAATTCTACCAAACATTCAAAGAAGAAATAATACCTGTTCTCCTGAAGATGTTTCAAAAAACAGAAGCAGAAGGAAAACTTCCAGACTCTTTCTAGGAAGGCAGCATTACTTTAATCCCTAAACCACGCAAACATCCCATCAAAAAGGAGAATTTCAGACCAATATCTCTAATGAACATGGATGCCAAAATTCTTAACAAGATCCTAGGATCCAGTAGTACATTAAAAAGATTATCCACCATGACCTGGTGGGATTTATCCCAGGGATGCAAGGGTGATTCAACATTCGCAAATCAATCAATGTGACAGAACAAATCAGTAAGAGAGAAGAACCACATGGTCCTCTCAATTGATGCAGAAAAAGCATTTGATAAAATATTTTTGAATTATTATAAAAGAATATATGTTTAATGATATGGAAAATGTTCATGATAAACTGTTAAGAGAAAATAACAGGTTATAAGACAGAAATGTATATATAATCAAAATCTAATAATCATACATGCATGGAGGGAAAGTCTGGAAGGTATAATCAAAAGCTTTAACAATAATTATCTCTAGATTGTAGCATTACCAGTCACTTTTATTTTCCTTTCTGTGCTTTTTTCTATTTTCCAAATTCTCTGCTTTGAAAATGTTATTTTTGCAGCTAAAGGGAAATGTCACCTTTGAAAGGACATTATACATAGCAACAAAAAGATGTAGCAAAATAAACATATAAATAAATCTCAGGCATAATTTTATTTTTTAAACTGTAACCATTTATTAATGTAGTAACATAAATACTCAAAATTTAATTTAAAAAGTATCTCATGAATGTCATAACTGTATTGTGGTTACACAGAAAAATATTTTTTTAATTAACAAATAATGTATTATTTGTTTCAGGGGTACAGACAGATCTGTGATTCATCAGTCTTACACAATTCACAGTGCTCACCATAGCACATACCCTCCCCAATGTCCGTCACCCAGCCACCTTATACCTCCCATCCCCCTCCACTCCAACAACCCTCAGTTTGTTTCCTAAGACTAAGATCTGCTTATGGCTTGTCTCCTTCTCTGGTTTCATCTTGTTTAATTTTTCCTTCCCTTCCCCTATGATCCTCTGTCTTGTTTCTCAAATTCCTCATATCAATGACATCATATGATAATTGTCTTTCTCTGATTGATGTATTTTGCTTAGTATAATATCCTCTAGTTCCATCCACATCAGACATAATTTTAAATTTAAAAAGCCACATGCACACACACACACACACACACACACACACACACGTGCCTATTATGTGATCCCATTTATACTCTGTTCATGAACAAACAAAATCTATGTTGATAGAAGCCAGATTAGCTACAACCTGTGGAGGAAATGGCTATTATTGGAAAGGACCATGATATAGTGCTCGGAGTATTAAAAATACTCCACCGGGGCGCCTGGGTGGCTCAGTTGGTTGAGCGACTGCCTTCGGCTCAGGTCATGATCCCGGAGACCGGGGATCGAGTCCCGCATCGGGCTCCCTGCTCAGCGGGAAGCCTGCTTCTCCCTCTCTCACTCCCCCTGCTTGTGTTCCCTCTCTCGCTGTGTTTCTCTCTGTCAAATTAAAAAAAAAAAAAAAATACTCCATGTCTTCATCTGGGGATGGTTACATATTTGTGTACATACATACAAGCACCCTGAGTGCTCAAGATCTGGCCACTTTATGTATTTTATATCTCAATTTTTAAAAATTAAGTTAAGAAGGATATATTTCTATATACTGTGAGAGTTATATATGTCATATCTCAAACGTAAAATGGTATAATGGGGCTGTTCCAGAGAACATGCAATAGCAGAGCAGATAAAGACGATGGATTTTGGAGTCAGAAACAACTAGATTTGAATTCCATCTCTATCACTTCTTAACTCTATGAATTTGGGCAATTTACTTTTCTCTCATTGTCCATCTGTAAAAATAGGAACAAAAATGTACCAACTTCATAAAATTGTTGTAAGAATCAAATGAGATAATGTATGTGAAGTGCTTTAAAAAGTACGTGAGTCACAGTAAGTATTCAGTAAATATTTCTACTGCTGCTAAAGTAAATGTAGAAGATCCTTATGTTGATCCAACACATGAGCATGCCTAAGTGTGGGTTCCCATTTGCATATACATGTACTAACATAAACACATACACACAGATTCTCTACAAATGAGTCTATTTTACTGGCCAAAATTACCAAGAAAGAAAACAAGAGTTAAAGAGACTAACAGCCAGAGTGATACCACGTTCATGAGGGAAAAAAATCATGAGACAAAAATATTTTAAATATGCATATTTGCATTTGCATAAAACATTTTGCAAAGTCTCAAATGAAAATTTCAAAAATCCCAACAGGAAAAGGATATATGTTAATATTCAAAATCAGTATTCAAAATTATCACTTAGAATTGCAAACAGAAAATTGAAAATGCATCAGAAAACTGACACACAGATTTGTAAATGCAATTGTCTCTCCTTTCTGGTGGCATTAAGATCAACCATTGACTATGCAGTGAACGATATTAAATCTCATTTGTAATACTAATGAATGCCAAAACACAACCTGAGATTCCTTTACTTGGGCAAAGGTATGAAAACAGTAATAACACTTTCTTATAGATTATTTATCAGAATTGAATTTGTGGCCTGCAGGACCAGAAATATATATCAGGGGACCAATGGCTAAAAGACAGCTGACACTATGAAAAGAATTTTCAAATTGTAAATGAATGTAACACAAGTTTAATAACTGAATTATAAAAATAAAATGATAATGAAAATACTAAAAGGACTCTCCTGGAAAAAATTCTCATTAGCAAACAATGAAAATTTTAAGGGAAACTACAATATCTTAGGGATAATTCAGAACTCCCAAAAATAAAAGACAAAGATCTTCCAATGTTCAAAATCTAAAGCCCAGGTTGTTTGTGATTTTTTTTATCACTAAATACCAACAGTTTGATTTTCTGAGGTAAAGAGAGACAGGAAGACATATATAAAAAAACCACACAGATCTTATTTTAATAATATCAATAATAGTCAAAGTTATATCCTCTTTCCTCTGTGCCAAACATTGCTCTGAGTGCTTTTCATGTCTTTGTTAATTCAATGAGGTAGATTCTATCATTATTCTCACTTTACAGATGAGGAAAATAGGAATAGACAAGTTAAGTAACTTCCCAAAGTCATGCACCAATAAATAAAAGAGCTATAATCATCTGAATTCAGTCCATAGACCCCAACATTTATGCTTTCATCATCTACTATTTAAAGTAAAGATTTAAAATTATGTAAACTTGGATGCCGGTGGCTCAGTCATTAAGCAGCTGTCTTTGGCTCAGGTCATGATCTCAGGGTCCTGGGATCAAACACCGCATCAGGCTCCCTGCTCAGTGGAGAGCCTGCTTCTCACTCTCCCTCTGCCTGCCACTCTACCTGCTTGTGGTTTCTCTATCTCTCTGTCAAATAAATAAATAAAATAAAATCTTTAAAAAATATGTAAACTTAGTGATAAGCATGTACCCTTGATGTAATGTGATGACAGTGGTACTTTTTTTTATGGTGATCTTCTCCCAAACCCAAAACCCATCTAACCATGAGAAAAATATCAGACAACTGAAATGGACAGACATTCTACAAAATACTTGACCAACACTATTCAAAACTGTAAAGGTCATCAAAAACAAAGTAGGTTCAAAAAACTATCACAGAGAGGAGTTAAGATGATGGACAAGAAGGGGAACTCTAAGTTGCCTCATCCTTTGAACACAGCTAGATAAATATTAAATCATTCTGAACACCCAAGAGATTGATCTGAGGACTGAGGGAACAAAAATGCAAATCTAGAGGTAGAAAAATGGCCACACTGTGTTAATGGGGAGCTGTGGGCAGTTGATTGGAGGGGAGGAAAGAATTGTAAGGTTGCAGAGAGGTAGGAGCCCTGATCACTGAAAAGATGAGCAGGAAAGAAAGAGAGAGAGTGAAAGAGAACAGCACAGAGAGAGTACAAGCTGCACACAGAAGATTGTACAAAAAAAAAAAAAAACTCTTTCCCAAAACCATTGACTGGGAAAATGAAAAAGGCTGACTACTCAGGTTTTTTTAAGCAGTGCAAGTCAAAGTCTGAAGTTTTCCAAGTCCACACCATTGCCAGGGTCATGCTTGGCAGGCTTAGTGGTGCTCTGGTGAGGAAAGAGAGTGGAAGCCCAGAAACAGGCAGTGTGGTCTTGAGAATCTCCTTGAGTTGCACAGGGAGAAATAGTTTCCCTTCCTGGAGTGTATTTGGGAGTGCTGGCATGGCCTTTCCAAGGCCAAAAGAGCTGGTAGGTGCCAATGTGCTGCCCTATTCACTAGCATAGGAACAGATACACCTGTGAGGTGGCAAACCTTGGTGCTGGCTTTTTGTTGCACTTTACCATAAACTCTGAATCACTGCACAGTCATGGTACTGCTTTACTAGATCAAACCAGCACCAGCCACAGCACATTGAGACCCTCCCCTAGAGGAACAGCATGGGTCCACACTACATGGGTCCCTAAAGTTTGCAGTTTTGAAACCTAGTTGCACACCTGAGATTAAACACAGGTGTACTATGTCATCTGACAGGCAGACAGCTTGAACACAGACAGGGTGAAGGCAGGGATCTGACAGAAGCTAGAAACACAGGAGGGAGACTGTTTTCTGTGAAGTCTTCCTAAAGAGTGGCAGGTGTAAATTCCTCATTCTGGGGATGAGAGAGCAAAGTGACGCCCTTCTCCCCCTCCCATCAATACTGTCCAACCTCAGTGGGCAACACAGCGCCCTCTTCCCCTCTCAGTGGAGGTTGGAGCCACTTACATCAAGCCCTGCCCCCCTCAGGTGCATCCCTGCTACAACAAGTCAGCCCAAAAATCTGAAAAGACCAGCAGAAACTCCTCACACACACCAATCTTCAGCTATAGAGGAAATAGAATCTAGTTGTTTTTTTTTTTTAACAAACACACCTGATTAAAACTTGTCAAATAGTGGAAAAGGTGTAAATACCACCTCCCACTATAGGCAAAGAGAAACTGAAGAGACTATCCTGACAGAAGGAGCAGCCAAAACACAAGAGCAGAATGCACACTTTGAAGCATCTCCTGAAGCACCAACCCCAAGACAACATAGGACCTCTTCTTAATACAGCCTTTACTCTGAGGAGTAGGAATATGGCAGGCTTTCCTAACAGCCACACACAAAAGCAGTGACCTTGACAGAATGGCAAGACAGAGAAATTCACCCCCAGAGAAAGAACAGGAAGAAGTAACAGCAAGGGATTCAATCAAAGCAGACATGACTAAGAGGCCTGAACTGGAATTTAAAACAGCAATCATAAGGATACTAGCTTGAGAAAAACATAGAAGACACTGGAAAATCCCTTATTTTAGAGAAAAAAGAACTAAAAAGTAGTCAGGCTAAAATTAAAGAATATTATGACTGAGATGCAAGAGCAGATGGACGCGATGACAATGAGGGTGGACGAAGCAGACGGATGGGTCCGTAATACAGAGTATGATGTCATTATGATGTCATGGAGAATAATGAAGCTGAAAGAAGGAGGGAAAGAAAAGTAGTGGATCATGAATATAGACTTAGGGAACTCAGCAACTTCTCTTTTTAAGATTTTATTTATTTATACGACAGAACGACAGATCACAAGGCAGAGAGGCAGGCAGAGAGAGAAGCTAGAAGCAGGCTCCCTGCTGAGCAGAGAACCCAACGTGGGCCTCGATCCCAGGACCCTGAGACAAAGGCAGAGGCTTTAACCCACTGAGCCCCCCAGGTGCCCGAACTCAGCAACTTCTTATAGCATAATAGCATTCACGTTATAGGAGTCCCAGAGGAAGAGAGAGAAAAGGGGGAAGACGGTGTATTTGAGCAAATTATAGCCAAAAATTTCCCTCTTCTGGGGAAGGAAATACAATCAAAAGCCAAAAGGTACAGAGAACCTCTATCAAATTCAACAAAAGGTGGCCCACACCAAGACATATTTGTAGTCAAATTTAAAAGTACACAGACAAGGAAAGAATCATGAAAGTACCAGAGGGGAAAGTCCTTAACCTACAAGGGAAGACAGATCAGGTTCATAGCACACTTGTCCACAGAAACTTGTCAGGCCAGAAGAGAATGGCACAATATATTCGGCATAATGAATGGGGAAAATACGCAGCCAAGAGTATTTTATTCAGCAAGGCTGTGATTCAGAATAGAAGGAGAGATAGAGTTTTCCTAAAAAAACTAAAGGAATTTGTGACCACAACCAGCCCTGCAAGAAATATTAAAAGGGACTTTTTCAGTGGGAAAGAAAGACCAAAAGCAACACAGACTAAAAAAGGAACACAGAACATCATCAGAAACACCAATTTTATAGGTAACACGATGGCACTAAATTCATATCAATAATCACTCTGAATGTAAATGGACCAAATGCTCCAGTCGGAAGACATAGAGTATCAGAATGGATTTAAAAGAAAGAAAGAAAGAGAGAGAGAGAGAGAGAGAAAGAAAGAAAGAAAGAAAGAAAGAAAGAAAGAAAGAAAGAAAGAAAGAAAGAAAGAAAGAAAGAAAGAAAGGAGCACCTGGGTGGCTCAGCTGGTTAAGCGTCTGCCTTCAGCTCAGGTCATGATCCCAAAGGTTCTGGGATCAAGTCCTGCATTGGGCTCCCTGCTCATCAGGGAGTCTGTCTCTCCCCTCTCCCTCTATTGAGTGCTCTCTCTCTCTCTCCTCTCTCTCTCTCCATTAAATAAATAAAATCTTTAAAAGAGAGAGAGAGAGATCTATGTGCTATGTACAAGAGACTCATTTTAACCTAAAGTCACCTGCAGATTGAAAGTGAGGGGATGGAGAACCAACTATCATGCTAATGGGTGTCAAAAGAAAGCTGGAGTAGCCATACCTATATCAGAAAAAAACTAGATTTTAATGCAAGATTATCACAAAAGATGAAGAGCGTTATATCATAATTACGGTGTCTATACATGAAGAAGATCTAACAATTGTGAATATTTATGCCCCAAGCTTGGAAGCACCCAAATGTATAAATCAACTAATAACAAACATAAAGAAACTCATTGATAATAATGCAATAATAAGTAAGGGACTTTAATATACCACTCACAGCAATTGACTGATCATCTAAGCAGAAAATCAACAAGGAAACAATGGCTTTAAATGACACACTGAACCAGATGGACTTAACAGATATATTCAGAACATTTCATCCTAAAACAGCAGAACACACATTCTTTTTGAGCACACATGGAACATTCTCTAGACTAGATCACATACTGGATCAAAAATCAGCCAACAACAAGTACAGAAAGACTGCGATCTTATCGTGCATATTTTCAGACCACAACGCTAGGAAACTTGAAGTCAATCACCAAAAGAAAATTTGGAGAGACCAGAAATATATGAAGGTAAAATAACATCTTATTAAGAATGAAGGGTTTAATCAGGAAATTAAGATATAAAAGTACATATAATATTTGAATGAAAATGAAAACACAACAGTCCAAAACCTTTTGGATGAAGCAAAGGCAGTCCTAAGTGGGAAGTATATTACAATACAGACCTTGTCATGATGTATGTATGTATGTAATTGTTTAATCACTATATTGTACACCCAAAACTAATATGACAAAATATGTTAATGATACTAATTTTTTTTAAAAAAATTAAATTTATTTATTTTAGAGAGAGAGAGAGAGTACACTGAGAGGGGGGAAAGGAGAGAGAGAGAGAAACTTAGCAGACTCCTCACTGAGCTCAGAGCCTGATGCAGGATTGATCTCATTCCTGAGATTATGACCTGAGCCAAAACCAAGAATCAGACAACTGACTGACTGTACCACCTAAGGGACCCTGGAATTAAAAAAGAAAAATTAGTAATAAAAATATGCTGGGAGGTGCCTGGGTGGCTCAGTCGTTAAGTGTCTGCCTTCGGCTCAGGTCATCATCCCATCAACAAGCCCCACATCAGGCTTCCTGCTCTGTGGGAAACCTGCTTCTCCCTCTTTTACTCCCCTTGCTCATGTTCCCTCTCTGGCTGTGTTTCTCTCTGTCAAATAAATAAAATCTTAAAAAAATATATATGCCAGATAGGAAAGACAGCCTTCCCCCAAAATAAAAGAAAGTTCATTCTGAATTCCAGTAAAAGAATCAAGCAGAACCATTAGTATTTATAGCTTGCTTCATTACTACTACATTTCTCTAATTCTAAGATGCACGTTTTGTGGCTTTTTAATGTTTCTAAAATTGTGATTCCATCACAATTCCATCACAATGTGATTCCATCAATGTATGATTTAACATAGTAGGTTTTTCCTCCAGAAACCTCCTACTAAGATGAAGGTATGTCTTACAATTGATTATTATCTCACAATCAAGGGAATAAAGTAATTATGCTATTGCCATAGCAGGAGTGACAATTTTAAGACAAGAATAGCTAAGGAACTAGGGAGTAGATTCCAGGCTTTAGGTGTTTCATGTTATAGCAAATCCACTACAATGGTCAGAACTTTTAAAAGATCATGAGTTGGGCATCTGGGTGGCTCAGAGGGTTAAGCCTCTGCCTTCAGCTCAGGTCATGATCTCAGGGTCCTGGGATTGAGTCCCATGTGGGGCTCTCTGCTCAGTGGGGAGCCTGCTTCCCCCTCTTTCTCTGCCTGCCTCTCTGCCTATTTGTGATCTCTCTCTCTCTCTCTCTCTCTCTCTCTCTCTCTATCAAATAAATAAATAAAATCTTAAAAAATAAAATAAAAATCATGAGTGGTCTAGTAATAACCTGATTGTTCCCAGGCCTCTGCAATCTGTGGATATGTCAGTCAAACTGCTTGGCCCCCACTTTGCTGGTTCAAAGCCCTTAGTGCCAAGCTTGAGGACTTCAGCACCCCCATCACAAGTCTTCCCAGTTAGTTCTTGGAGTCATCCATGTTCAGGGCTAGCCTTTCCATATACTTCTACTCTGTTCTCTCTGTAGATGTCCACTCTGTGCCCAGTCACTTCAAAAGATGTATCTCTTGGTGCCCCAAATCTATACATCATCCAGATAAATTTATCTGCCAAATTTTCCTACTTAGGTAAGGGTCAAGTAATTGGGTCCGCTGTATACATTTTAGCAGCAGTCTGCACATGTTGGAATTGCATGTAATTCAGAAAATGTGTTGGTTGGGGAGGAGGGTGATAGTGAGAACCAAGGCCCCAGCTTGTCATTTTACAATATCCTGTTCCTTTTTAGGCATCTTTCTGAATCCTAGATTGTAGGACCAAGCCCTCAGTTTCTGAGAGGAGCACAAGCAAACTGTATCTATGAGCCTATTACTGACCAGGTATTTTCTCATTCACATACTAATTTTGCCTACTTTCTTTCAGAGACGACTCCCCACTGTTGCTCCAGAACATATCTTCCCACATGCAAAAGGAAAACAAAGTTCAAACTTCTGGGAAGAGAAAATCTGTAGCCCCACACTTTCTTTATCCAAATGAAAAGAAGGGAATGAGAACACCTTACATTGGTTCCCCCTCCCATTCTGCCTTTTATTTAGTTTAGTTCATAAGCTTCTTTGTCTTTAAACTTAAGCCAAGAGAGCAGTTTCTGGTTCAAAGTCTGGGAAAGTTCCTGGGACACTAGCATTTCTGCAAGCATCAAAG
>PITA01031818.1:0-14708 GCA_004023965.1 Spilogale gracilis
TTTTTTATAAAGATTTTATTTATTTGACAGAGAGAAACACAGCTAGAGAGGGAACACAAGCAGGGGGAGTGAGAGAGGGAGAAGCAGGCTTCCCGCCGAGCAGGAAGCCCGATGTGGGGCTCGATCCCGGGTCTCCGGGATCATGACCTGAGCCGAAGGCAGTGGCTTAACCAACTGAGCCACCCAGGCGCCGCCAAGAATCCCACATCTTAAGAGTATATTCATATTTGTTTACTGCTGTTGTTTGTTTACATTTAAAGTCTGATCTGAATTTTTGTGAAATATGGTATGCTGCTAAATTTCCATATTGCTTGTAAGCGCGCTCTCTCTCTCTCTCTCTGTGTATGTGTAAGATTTTATTTATTTTAGAGAGACAGAGAGAGAACCAGGGAGGGGCAAAGGGAGAGAGAGAGAGAATCTCAAGCAGAGTCTCCGCTGACCACAGAGCCTAAGTAGGGCTCCATACCATGAGGCTGAGATCATGACCCAAGCTGAAACCAGAGTCAGTGAGATGCTTAACGACTGAGCCACCAGGTACCCCCCCAAATTGCTTGTAAGTTATTTCAGTAACATTTACTTATCAATCCATCTTTTCCTTGCTGATCTGACACACTACATTTCTCATACGAACAATTCTCAATGTATCTGAATCTAGTTCCTAGTGTTATTCTAACCCACTTCAAGGGCTTCATTCGGTCCTAGTAGCAGACTGCTCTGATTATCTTTATAACATGTTTTCATGTGTGATAGAACTAGAACCCATTACCCGTTAATAATCTTTTAAAAATGTTTTTCCATTCATTCTCATGTTTATTTTTTTCAGATGATTTTTAGTGTGCTTTTTTACTTTTTAAAAGTATATATTTATAAGGAAATTTACTGAGGTTGAGTTCTATGCCTTATTATATTTTACATTCAATTTGTATTCTTTTTTACTTAAATTGTTTGATTTATGGAAAAACTGTGAAGACAGTATAACCCATATCCAGGTTCCCCTACTGTTAACATCTTACATCAGTATGATACATCTGTCAAACTGTCTTTGTAGAGATAAATGTATTTGTCTGAATGTGTACTAGTATGATAAACCAATCTTAACACGTCATTATTAAAGTCCATAGTGCATTCAGACTGACCAAATGACCCTTTTTTGGCCCAGGTCCCGATGTAAGACCATAATTACATTTAGTTTCCGTGTCTTCTAATCCTCCTTTGTTGTGACAGTTTCTCAGACTTTGCTTGGTTTTGATGACATTTTAAGAAGTACTGGTCAGGTTATGTTATAGAATGTTCTTCAGTTTGGGTTTGTGTCATGTTTTCCTCATAATTCCAGGTTTGGGGGAAGAAGACCACAGCTGTGAGGTATCATTCTCATCACATCGAACAACAGGCTATCAATAGGACTTATCACTGTGGACACTGACCTTGATCACTGGGTTAAAGTGGTAGGAGCGCCTGCCAGCTTCCTCAGCTGTAAAGCTACTTCTGCCCCTTTCCGCACCATATCCTTCGGAAGGAAGTCACTATGCACAGCCTGCCCTTCAGAGATGCAGCGTTATGATCCGGCTACTTCAATGGGACGTTTCTACATACAGTATTCAGAATTCCGCATATATTTGTCTCTTCTCCCTCGTTTATTTCTTTATTCAAACATTTATCTAGTGCGGACTCACAGGCATTTATTTCGTACTTTGGGTTACAATCTAATATTGCATTATTTGTTTATTGCTCAAATCATTCCAGGTTTGGCCAGTGAGAATTCTTTCAGTTGACTCTTGCGTCCCACTGATGAAACTACATCGTTGCTGGGGGTTGGCTGTCTCCAGTACTTCCTTACTTTCTGGCATTAGAGGATTCTGTAGGTTTATCTTGTATATCTCTTGACCCAGTCCTAGAATCAGCCATTTCCTCCAAGGAATCTGGTTCCTTTTACTGGGAAATAGTATTACTAATGCCAAACTATGGATGCTGTGTATGATCTTTGCTGCTGGGGTTTCTTGGCTTCTGGGTCCTGAGAGCTGACAGAACAATGAAACAGAAGTGTGTATACGACCCATGTACATACACATATACATTTTTTTGTATGCAATCACCTGTATTTGTATTACTTAACACCATTTTTAAGTCCCTCTTCCCACACCAGTTCAACCCATAGCCTACTGATACTTGAACTGGTATCAAGTTGAATTTACAGATTACTTGGGGCTGGTGAGTCTTTCTGCAAAGCCTTAATGTAAAATAAGTGATATGATAATGAGAAATATTTTTGTAAGACTTTCTATCATTTTTCTTCTGTCATGATCCTTACGAAGTTTAGGTTTGCCTTCAGATGTTTCCAAATTTCAAGGAAAAAATTTTTCTATGATTTTTTTCTTTTCTTTTTTTAAATAAAGACTTTATTTATCTGAGAGAGAGAGAGAGAGAGAAAGAGAGAGAGAGAGAGAGAGAGAGAGAGAGAGAGAGAGAGAGAGAGAGATGGAGAGAGAAAGCATGAGCAGGAGGGAAGGACAGAAAAGCAGACTCCCTGCTGACCAGGGAGTCTAATGCAGGATTTAGTCCTAGGATCCTGGGATCATGACCTGAGCCAAAGGCAGATGCTTAACCGACTAAGCCACCCAGGTGCCCCTTTCTGTGATTTTCTAACGCTCTTCTTCCACTATAACTTTTTATGGGTTCTAAAGTAGAAAATTAATGATTTTTTTTTTCCATAACCCAGTCACCCTATCCTTCCTCCCACCCCCTGGCAAACCTCAGTTTGTTTTTAAGAAATTAAGAGTCTCTTATGGTTTGCCTCCCTCCCCAGTCCCATCTTGTTTCAGTTTTTCCCTCCCTACCCTTCATGACCCCCCACCCTGCCTCTCAAATTCCTCATATCAGAGAGAGCATATGATAATTCTCTTTCTTGGATTGACTTATTTCGCTTAGCATAATAGCCTCCAGTTCCATCCACGTCATTGCAAATGGCAGGATTTCATCCCTTTTTTTTTTTTTTTTTAAAGATTTTATTTGACAGAGAGAAATACAGCCAGAGAGGGAACACAAGCAGGGGGCGTGAGAGAGGGAGAAGCAAGCTTCCTGCGGAGCAGGGAGCCCAATGTGGGACTCGATCCCGGGTCTCCGGGATCATGACCTGAGCCGAAGGCAGTTGCTTAACCAACTGAGCCACCCAGGTGCCCCGGATTTCATCCCTTTGATGGCTGCATAGTATTCCATTGTACATATATACCACATCTTTATCCATTCATCTGTTGATGGACATCTAGGTTCTTTCCATAGTTTGGCTCTTGTGGACATGGCTGCCATAAACATTTGGATGTGCGTGCCCCTTCAGATCACTACATTTGTCATCTTTAGGGTAAATACCCAGTAGTGCAATTGCTGGGTTGTAGGGTAGCTCTAGTTTCAACTTTTTGAGGAACTTCCATACTGTTTTCCAGAGTGGTGCACCAGCTTGCATTCCCATCAACAGTGTAGGAGGGTTCCCCTTTCCCCACATCCTCAGGAAATGACTTGTTAATTTTAGCCATTCTAACTGGTGTAAAGTGGTATCTCACTGTGGTTTTGGTTTGTATTTCCCTGATGCTGAGGGATGTTGAGCACTTTTTCATGTATCTATTTGCCATTTGGATGTCTTCTTAGAGAAATGTCTGTTCATGTCTTGATTGGATTATTCTTTGGGTGTTGAGTTTGAGTTCTTTATGGATTTTGGATACACAGCCCTTTATCTAATATGTCATTTGCAAATATCTTCTCCCAGAAAATTAATGATTTTCAAGAAATTTACTTTGTAACCACTCATCCTGTTGAATTTTCCTATTATATTTATTTTCTGTTCAGTTGATTATCTTGGGTTTCCCATGTATCTTTTGCAAATAATGATAATTTTGCTCCCTCCTTCCAATAAATACAGATCTTATTTCTTTGTCTTGTCTATTTGTATTATTTAGAACAGAGACTAAAGAATGTTTTCTTTAAAGAGTCAAATAGTAAATATTATGGGCTTTATCACATATAGCCTCCGTCACAATTACTCAATTCTACCATTGTTGTAGGAAGGTGGCCAGAGACAAAATGTTAATGAATGGGAGATACTCTTTACCAATAAAACTTTATTTACAAAAACAGGCAGTTGGCCCACAGGCAGTATAGTTTTTTAACCACTGTTCTGGAATCCAAATTATGTTACATAATGATGGTGGGTACCTTGCCTTGTTTTATTCTTCATTTTAAACAGAATATTCTTCTGTTTCATTATTAAGCAGAATGCCAGTGTTTAATCACACACACACACACACACACACACACACACACAAAATTTAAAGAATATTAAAAAAAACCCACCTTGCCCTATTTTCTCTAAGAGTATTTATTAGGAACATTGTTGAATTTTGTTAACTGCCTTTTTTTTGCAACTACTGAGTTTTGATGTCTTTGATCTATAAATACAGTAAGTTATGTTAATATATTTCTTAAAATGTAACCATTCTTATATTTTTGGTATAAAATTCACCTGGTTTTGGTTTATCATGCTTGTGATATGTTAAGTATTTTCATTATTTTTGTTAATAGTCTCTGTATGTTTTATACTGATATTCCCAAACAAGAATAGTTTGTAGTATGTTATTATTTTAAATTGTTAGATTACAGAATTAGTATTTTGTTGGCTTCATATATGTAATTTGCAAGACTTCCTTTCTATGGGAATATTTTTATAGCTACGACTTATCTGTTTATTGAAAATCTGAGCAAATTCATCTATAAAATCACGTGAGTCTGGTGTTTTTCCCAGGTGAATCTCAAGTAACTTTCTCTATTTCTCCTGGAGGTATTGTTTATTTCAGTTGTCTGGTAATAGTTTTTATGGTATTAACTTTTGTTGATTCATTTGTTCTTAGAAAATCATTTATTTCACTCAGACTGTCAAAACTATTTGCTGAAAAGATCACAAAGTACTATTTATGATGTTTTAAAAAAATTTTCCTTGCCATCTGTTGTTGTTTGCCATTTTTCGTTTCTAATCTTCTGTATTAGTTCTTCCCTTTCTCCTCTTAATTAAGCTATCTCTGTTTTATTGGTGTTGGCAAAAGATCAACTCTGGGATGCATTTATCAATTCTGGTTTTCTTTTCCCAGCTTTTTAATTAATTCATGTCTGCTTTGATCTCTACCTCTTCTGTGTTCTTGAGGTTGATTTTATCATTGTTTTCCAACCTCTTAAGAACTGATGTGGGCTATGAATTTTTCATCAAGAACAATTTTAGTGGCACCCCATAGCTTGAGCTAGACAGTGTTTTATGTTTTTTCTAGATGTTCTCCCAGTTTAGGTTTAATTTTTTTCTTTGATGTAAAGATGAAGAGAGAAGATTTTGGGGGAGAGGCATATTGTCCTCTTTCCTTACTTCCTAATTTATTATTTTACTGCACTGGAGTTAGAGATAATCTTATTTCTTTGGAGGAACTGAAAAACATTTTTAGTAAGTCCCGCTGTGATTAATTTCTATAAATGATCCATTAACTAGGAATTTTTTCTAGTTTTTTCTAGGAATTTTTTAAAGCAGTTATACACTTTACATTTTTCTAAGAACATATAGAGTGGTTTCTGCATGACTGGCTTCTTCAGAGCAGGAGACCTGTGTGATCCGTGTTTATATCACTAACACCTCGGTGCTATGCTCAGGGCAGAGTTGTTCAGTAAGTGGCTGCTGAATGAATGAATTCATGAATGAATGCCGCCTGTATTCAGTGGGTTTATTTTTCTGGGGTTAACTGGCCCTAGGCAGTTTCTCCTCATACTGACACAAGATTGATTGATACTAAGCCAGTCACTTCATAGCAACCCATGGTAAAACGAGTCAAAAAGGCTAAAACAGGATTTTATATGTAGGTTGTTAAAAACCTAGTTGTACACTCTTTTTTCTCTTTAAGATTTTATTTATTTATTTTTATTTTGGAGAGAAACAGAGAGCTTGTGCGCAGGGGAAGGAACAGAGAGGGAGAGAAAGGGGAAAAGAATCTCAAGCAGACTTTGTGCCAAGCATGGAGACCAATTCTGGGCTCGATCGCACGACTCTGAGATCATGACCTGAGCTGAAACCAAGAGCCTGACGCTCAGCTGACTGAGCCACCCAGGTGCCCCCCCCCCTTCTTTTTTCTTAAATGTCTGTTCTTTTGCTCACTTTATCCCCATGTCCTAAGGCTCAGGGCTTGACCCAGATAACATCAGGCTGAGTTGGTGGAGTGTCTCTGCTCTTGTGACTTTCATTGACTAGACGTGTTTTGGCACGTGATCTAAAGGGCCCTGTACTGCTGTCCAGCTGTTTAACATATTCCTTGTCTTCCTGGTAAAACAATGAGCTCCTTGAGAACCGTCCATTCCTTTCTATCCTGGAGTGTGCGCAGAAGAATGTTCAGTAAACACCTGCTGGGTCAACAAGAGGAAAGTGAAGCAAAGCTAGTACTTTTGTTGACGTTCTACCACATTATGGTCTTGTGATCTTAGCTACATTATTTTACATCTCTGGATCTCACTTTTCTAAAAGGGCACACCAAAGCCCTTTCAAAGCTTAATAAATGCAATAATTTTTATGATATATTTGCTTCTATGGAGGAGAAAGGGAGGCAAGCACATTAAGAAAATAGCACAAAACAGATGCCCAGTTGGTCAGGCAACAGCAGCACCGTTGCTATACCCAGACGTCAACAACCATCCCGCTCTATGGCTTGTTGCTTCCCTGCGCGTCAGCTGCCGCCATCCTCAGCTCTCACTTCTCCTTGCTCTGCTCCTAACATGTGTCTCTCAGATCTGCTCGCTATGGGCCCACTTCTCCAGAGCAGCGACAGACATCCAGCTCTCTATCAGACGTTCTGCGGACAGATCCACAATGTATCTTTTGGGTGTTATGCTGGTTGTTCACATTCATTTGCTCATACCTTGATTCCCCTAGCCCTGATCCATAACCAATGCCTTCCCCTGGTGTTCCTACTTGTTTTCATGGCCCTCCCATTCTTCTCAGAGTCATCTCTAGTTCCATCCTATCGCTGGATGCCCACATTCAATCAGTTGTCATGTCATCTAGAATCCACCGACCCATCATCTAGAATCCACCGACCCATCATCTAGAATCCATTCTTTCATATCTATTCCCATTTCTACTGTGCTACTGAGGCTTGCATCACCCACTTCTCTGGACAACTCTGTTTCTAACTAACCAGTTTCCATATGACTGAGTCGATCCTGTAAAACACTGCCAGATTAATCTTCCTACAGTATGGTTCAATACTACAAGATGGATTAGCTGCCTACCATGTTTCTGTGTTGGCTTAATTAGCCAATCAACTAACCAAAGAATCAATAGATCACAAATAATTCTCCATGTCCTTCTAAAACAATCTGATATACAAATTTCACTCTGGAGTGAGATTGTTTGGATTAATTTTTCCACCTCTGTAACATACTACCAGTGTCCCTGGGCAGAGAAGTGAAACATTCTGTTTTTCCAATTGAAAAAAAAAAAAAGGACAATAAAAAATAATGGCCAACTAACACTTAGTGAGTATTATTTTATATGCCAGGCAGTATGCTAAGTGATTTATATGTGTTTAACCACTTTAAACCTCAAGCATCCTATAGGGTAAATACTGCTATCATGCTCACTTTTTAGATGAGGACCCAAATCTCAAAAAGGTTAAACACCTTGCTGAAGGTACAACTACTAGTAAATGGTAGAGTTGAGGCCTAGAACTCAGGTCTCTCTAAGATATTTGGTGAGCTTTCTTTTTTCTTCATTGAATTAAATTTTATATACAATAGAATGAATGGATCTTAAAACAATTTCATGGGTTTTGATAACTGAATACACACAAGATATCACCAAATCAAGATATGGAATATTCCACTATCCGAACAGTTCCTTCATGCCTTGTTACAGTCACCCCACCCCAAAGATCACCAGAGTTCCAGTATATAGATTAATTTCCCATGTTCTTGAATTTCATATAAAGGGAATCATATAACATATATGTATGCTTTAGTACCTGAATTTTGCTAACATAGGGTTTTTGACATCCATGTTATCTTGATGAGTAGTACTTCATTGTACTAATATACCACGATTTGTTTGTTTATTTTCCTGTTAGGAGACATTCAGGTTGCTTCAGTTTGGGGCTACTAAGTATAGGCTGCTATAAATATTTTTGTACAAGTCTTTCTGTAAATATATTTTTATTTCTTTTAGATAAGTTCTTCAAAGCAAGATTGCTAGGTCATATGGTAAGTGTATTTTTAACTTTATGATAAAGTACCAAAAAGCTTTTCAGTGTGGCTGTCTGATTTTACAATTCCAGACAGTGCACAAGAGTCCCAGGTGTTCCACCTACTTATTTCCCCGTCCACCCATTAGCCATTCTTGTGGGTATAAATGTTATCTCAGAATGGTCTGAATTTGCATTTTCTTGATGACAGATGATTTTTTATCTTTTCATGTTCTTATTGACTATTTTTAATTTGTGTGTGTGCATGTGTGTGGTGACTACTCAAGTCTTTTATCATATTTCGAAGTGAGTTATTTGTCTTCCTTATACATAAGTCTATTATAATGTGAATAATTTTGTCCCAGTCTATGGCTAACCTGTTTATTTCCAAAAATTCATAGTAAGGATTTTTAAGTTTATGAATTTTATCATTGATGATTAGTGTTTTTTTATGGCCTAAGAAATCTATTTGCACTAAAAGGTCAACGGAATATTTTACATTTTCTTCTAGAAGAGTCAGGACTCTAGTTTTCATAACTAGTTCTCTGATCCATCTCAAATTAATATTTGTTTATAGAGTGACACAAGGGTTTAGATACGTCTGTTTCTATAGTGCTATCTAGTTTTTTCAGTCCCATTTCCCCACTGATTCCCCTTGGCATCTTTGACTGTACTGTTTGGGTCAATTTGATTGTATGTGTATGGGTCAGTTACTAGATTCTGTATTCCGCTCTACTGATCTGTCATCCTATGGCAGAACTCCCCTGTGTTCAGCTTCCATTGTTTCTAAGGAGAGGTCTGTCATCATTTTTTTTTTTTTAATTTGAGACAGAGAGAGTAAGCACAAGCAGGGAGGAGGGTCAGAGGGAGAGGGAGAAGCAGACTCCGCTGAGCAGGAAACCTGATCAGGGGCTTGATCCCAGGACCCTGAGATCATGACCTGAGCCAAAGGCAGACAACTCAATCGAGTGAGCCACCCAGGCGCCCTGTCATCATTTTTAATGTTGTTTCTCTGAATGTAATGATTCTTTTTAATCTGGCTGCATTTTAGATTTTCTATTTGTCTTTGATATTTAGATTTTGACATGATATGCTTAGATGTACTTTTGTTTGTAGTTTGTTATCCTGCTTGGGATTTGCTGAGCATCTTAAATCTGTGGGTCGGTTTCTTTCTTTCTTTCTTTTTTTTTTTTTTAAGATTTTATTTATTTGACAGAGAGAAACACAGCCAGAGAGGGAACACAAGCAGGGGGAGTGAGAGAGGGAGAAGCAGGCTTCCCGCCAAACAGGGAGCCCGATGTGGGGCTCGTTCTGGGACTCCGGGATCATGACCTGAGCCGAAGGCAGTCGCCTAACCAGCTGAGCCACCCAGGTGAACCAATGGGTAGGTTTCTTAAATAAGTTTTGTAAAATTTATAGCCCTTGTCACTTCCAACATTGTTTCTGCACTCTCTCTCTTTTCCCATTCTGTAACTCCAACTATATACGTGTCAGACCAGTTGATAATGTTCTATAGTTCTAAGACACCCCGTTCATAAAATGAAAAATACTTCATTTTATTTCGGATAAAATCTATTGACTTGTTTCAAGTTCACTGATCCCTGTGTCTATTCTGTTCTTTATCCCATTATATAAATGTGTCATTTATGATCTTTCTCATTTTGGGAGTTTCCATTTAGTTCTTTCCTCAAGTGTCCTTTGTTGTTGATATTCCCCATCTATTCATACATATTGTATACCTTTTCTATGAGATCCTTGAATGTATTTATCATAGTCATTTTTAACATCTTTGTCTGCTAATCCAACATCTGGCTGTTCTGTGGTCTGCTCCTAATGACTGATTTTTTTCTTGATTTTTGGGTCACATGTTCACTTTCTTCATGTGTCTGCCTTTCTTTCTTTTCTTCCTATCCTTCTTTGTTCCTTCCTTCCTTCCTTCCTTCAGTTTTGTTTTTTACTGTATATTCAACTGAGAGTATAAGAAAAGTAAAGACTTAAGTAGATAATATTTATTCTAGCAAAAGACATGTCCTTTCCTTTGCCAGGCCAAATTGGTAACAACCTGCAGTCTAACTGTGGCTTTGTTTTGTTGATGTTTTAGTTTGATTCAGTTCGTCACTGACTTTAAAATGTTTTGAGGTTGGGATGTTGACGTTCCCTTCAGTGGAGCCAATTCCAAGAAAAACCAGATGCTGGAATCATCTCAAGAGGATTTTAAAGCAGCTGTCATCAACCAATGCTTCAACAATCAATTAAAAGTTCTCTTGAAATGAATGGAAAAAACAAGAAAATCTAAGCAAAGAAAGGGAGTTATAAAAAAAGAAATAAATGGACATTATAGAGCTGAGAAACACAATAACTAAAATGTTAAGCACAATAACACAATAACTTACTGGATGGCCTTGACAGTAGTTGGAGATAATGGAGGACAATCAGTGAACCTGAAGGCACATCAATAAAATGTACTCAATGTGAACAATAATAAAATAAACAGAATTTTAGGTCTCTGTGGGAAAATAACAAAAGATCTAGCATTCATATCATCAAAGTCTCAGAAGGACAGAAAGAGTGTGGGACTTACAACATATTATTTTTAAAAAGCATTCAAAGAAATAATGATAGAAGTCTTCCCAAATTTGGCAAAAGACACAAGCCTATAGTTTCAAGACACTAAGTAAATTCCAAATAAGATAAAGCCAAAGAAATTCACACATAGACACATCATAATTAAACTTCTGAAGAGCAAAAAGAAAGAAAAAATCTTGACAACAGTTAAAGAGAAACGGCACATTATCCGTAAAGAAATACCAACAGAGCCTCGTGATAACACACTTAAGCATCTGATGGCGGTGGTTATACATGGTGGAAGCTACATACAGAATATAATTGCAGAGAGCTATAAACACACATAATGCAGAGAGAAATAAAGGTCTGGAGCGCTGATCCGTGAACAGAGGCTTGTAGTATGTGGGTCCACTTATATATGGATTTTTTTTCAGTAAATACAGTACGGTACTATAAATGTATTTTCTCTTGTAATGTACTTTCTTTTCTTTTTTTTTAGATGTTGAAATTCTTTTTTTTTTTTTTAAGATTTTATTTATTGATTGATCTGACAGAGAGATCACAAGCAGGCAGAGAGGCAGGCAGAGAGAGAGGGGAGGAAGCAGGCTCCCTGCTGAGCAGAGAGTCCGATGCGGGCCTCGATCCCAGGACCTTGAGATCATGACCTGACACGGAGACAGAGGCTTTAACCCACTGAGCCACCCAGGCGCCCTCTTGTAATTTTCTTTATAATGCTTTCTCTAGCTTACTTTATTGTAAGAATACAGTATATAATACATGTAACATACAACACACATTTAATCATCTAATCTATTTATGTTAAAGGCTGCCAGTCAACCGGAGGCTATTAGTAAAGTTTTGGGGAATCCAAAACTATACGTGGGTTTTTGTGCAGGGCGGGTGCCCGCAACTCCCACATTGTTGAAGGGTCAACTGTAAAACGCTGATGTCAATGTCCCGGTTTTGATAGCATACTACAGTTAGGCAAGATGTTAACACTGACAAGTGCATGGGACCTCCCTGTACATTTCTTTGCAACTTTGTGACTCCATAATTATTCTAAAATAAAAAAATGAACACACATACCCACAGCCCCCCCCCACACGCATGTGTGCTCACATGTGCATAGCCTCAATTTATTCTATGATGTATTAACGTCAGATGAGCACTATGGCCGAAAATGCTTAAAGTCTCACTTTTATGGAGAAGGGAATAAAATTTTAATTGGTTGACACTGTCACCTCAGCTGTTAAGAATGGATTTTTTTGTTCACTTTCATTTTTACTCCTTTCCTTGCCATTAAATTAGTTATATGCTACTATAATTAAAATAATGATCTTTTAAGATGTAATATTGGAAAAAAGGTGAAAGTCTGGTAAACAGACATATTTTCAATAGTCAGTCAAAGCAAGCAATGGCCTTATAATTAAAACTTTCAGTATGTCAAATCCATTCCCAATACAACTCACTGCTCACTGCCTAGTAGGGAAACTTTTAGTGTTTACACCGGATTTCTCGATGGGCTTCTTTCGCTTGAACATGACTACTGCTAGTTTCTCTTTATACAGGCTCAAGTTTTAAAAAAAGAGACAATTTGCCTCATTACTTCAGAGATGTTAACACTGCTCTGTGCACAGGTCCATCTGAGTGTGTCTGCCTTTGGACAGAAAACACAGGGATTGAACTTCTTCCCTGGTTTCGTCATCCAACGGAACTTCCAGCAGAGACTCATGAAAATTCACTAGCAATAAGACTGATATGGTGTCTGCCTCCTTGATACTCATGTAGTGGGAACCTCTTGATATTTATAGCATATTAGAGTTAACACATCATTTCATTCGATCTTGAATACAACTTATGAAATAAGTAGTAGCTTCATCTTCTTGGCAACAGAGGTAAAGCTTAGAAAGATCAAATGACTTGCTCAAGGTCATAAAATGCCAGGACTTCCAATTCAAGTCCGAGATTTGTTCCCTATATCAGGGAGTGCCCTTGTCCGTGGATTTAACTTACATGGACTAAACCATACCCACTCATAAGAAAAAAGGAGTAATAATTTAAATAGTGCTGTAAGACAATACCTGCATGTGTACTTCACCACTGACTGTACACTAATCTAGACTATACATTCATATTACATAATAGGTTATATAAACAAATCCACATATAGTATATTTTGTGAGTGCTTTTAGGCATTTTAAAGATAATTGCAAATATTGGGACTTAGGCACTTAATTTGACATGTTACATTAACCCTATATAAAACTGAACTGCACTGGCCCACATTTCAACAATACTAAGGAACAAAGAACAATCCCACTGTAGGAAATCAGTCTAAGCCCCTTTTCTAAAAAAACCTTGCATGATATCATCGTTTTATTTTTCTCTTGAAAGTAATACATTTGAAAAGAAAAAAGCATAAAGGTAGCCCATTTCTTTCTTTTTTTTTTAAAGATTTTATTTATTTATTTGACAGGGAGATCACAAGTAGGCAGAGACGCAGGCAGAGAGAGGAGGAAGCAGGCTCCCCACTGAGCAGAGAGCCTGACGTGGGCCTCGATCCCAGGACCCCGAGATCATGACCTGAGCCGAAGGCAGAGGCTTTAACCCACTGAGCCACCCAGGCGCCCAAAGGTAGCCCATTTCTATTCTGGCTTTTTAAAAAAGATTATTTCTCAGAGAGAGTACACAAGCAGGGGGAGTGGCAGGCAGAGGGAGAAGCAGGTTCCCCACTGAGCAGGGAGCCTGATGCAGGACTCGATCCCGGGACCCTGAGATCATAACCTGAGTCAAAGGCAGATGCTCAATAGACTGAGCCACCCAGACATCCCTCTATTCTGGATTTTTAAAATTATCACAAGTTTGCTTTCATACACAAATAACATGACCTAGTAGGATGAGCTACTTCAAAAAAAAAAAAAAAAAGAGTAATCACTTAGTCTTACAGGCCATGTAAATAAAAGGGAATTTAAGCCTTTCCTGTTAGGGCTGGATTATGAAGATACATTTTTTTAAAGCATTAAAATTGAATTTCTACAGACTCAGTTTATGGACATCTTATCAACAGTGCTTATACATCCAACAAAGTACATCTGAGCCTTGGCTAGATTTTATGCGTATACTTTAAAAAATGCCAAGGAAACTCCAGTGCCCAGCACCCATCAGAGGCACATTACTTTTGCTTTTCTTTGGGGTTAGCTTTTCATCTGATAACTTTCTATTGTTGTGACCCCTGTTTCCCATCGAAACTTCTCAATATTCCACAATGCTCTGTGGTTTTAATTTTCACCAACACTTTCTGGTTCCATCTACACTAACCTCGGGTCATACTGGCCCTGGCCCTGGCCCTGGCCACCGAGTCACCGGGGTGAACGTAGACTTTGTAGCGACGGGTCACTTGTTTGTCCCTATTCTTGCACTGCTCTGATTTCACGCAGCGATGTCCTTTTCAATTAAGATAGCTCTTTAAGGGACGCCTGGGTGGCTCAGTTGGTTAGGCGACTGCCTTCGGCTCAGGTCATGATCCCGGAGACCCGGGATCGAGTCCCACATCGGGCTGCCTGCTCAGCGGGAAGCCTGCTTCTCCCTCTCTCACTCCCCCTGCTTGTGTTCCCTCTCTGGCTGTGTTTCTCTCTGTCAAATAAATAAAATCTTTAAAAAAAAAAAATTAAAAAATTAAAAAAAAGATAACTTTATTTTTTTTTTTTTTTTTTTTAAAGATTTTATTTATTTGACAGAGAGAAGCACAGTTACAGAGGGAACACAGGCAGGGGGAGTGAGAGAGGGAGAAGCAGGCTTCCCGCCGAGCAGGAAGCCCGATGTGGGGCTCGATCCCGGATCTCCAGGATCATGACCTGAGCCGAAGGCAGTCGCTTAACCAACTGAGCCACCCAG
>PITA01031819.1:0-14702 GCA_004023965.1 Spilogale gracilis
TGTGAGCCCTGTGAGCCTCTGGCGTGAGGAGTGGCGGGTGGGGCCCAGGTCCCCGCTGGAAACTGTCCCTGGGGCTCAGTATTGATCGGCAATGGCTTGGCCTTTGCTTTCCTCCCACCAGAAACCAGGCCCCTGGAGGGCTGCTCAGGTGCGGTCTCTGTGCTCTCTGGTAGACTGCTTCCCGCGGGGGCCTGTGTGTGTCCCCGTGCAGCCCTGCCCCGCGCTTTCACCTTCCCTCTTGGCCTGCTGCGGTTCCGGGCCTCGGCTTGGAGCACCCTCTCCCCAGGGCGCTGCACCCCCGGGCCTCTGTGAGACCCGCAACGGTGAGTGGGCGCGCTCCGTTTCTGGCTGCGTCCCCACGGAGCCCCCCTGCTGGGGGTGCACTCCCATCTGCTTCGTGTGCTCCTGTGCTCCAGGAGGCTCCCAGTTTGTCAAAGGTGAGTGTTTTAGCCAGTTTGGGATGCTATTCCAAAAATACCATAGACTGGTGACTTAAACCAGAAAACCATTTTTGATTTTTTCCAGTGTTGATATCTAGGAATGCAAAATAGAAATTTATGCTCATATATTAAAACACCTATCTCATCCTCCTAGAAAGAAATAGGAAAACCATTTCTATCCTCCCTGTAACTATTGAATACACCTATTTTCCAGGGTAGATAAAATATTGTATAAATATTTTTATTGTCCTGGGGTAAGTGTTGTTTTATTTCCACCATGTTTTCACTGGAAACCTATAATATAGAATAATGACGCTTTGACATCTGCCAAATAAGCAAGGACATAATTTGGCTCCCAGAGTTATTTCAATTTCCTGTCTTAGCAGGGAACAGGCTAAATGGCTAATGGGTCTTTTCTGTGTCTTCTCTGTATCTAATACAGCCCTGGAATAAAGCCATAGATGTAATAGGATTCCTCTATTAAATTGCTCACCTGAAGAGAACTGCTCATTCTAAAGGTTAGATTTTGATTGAGATGGGTACCTTAAAGTATCAAAATCTATATTATTAGCGTCAAGACCTCCAAAGGCTGTGACAGTTTACCATACCTGTGAACTAATAAGTCAAGCTGTCAGAGTTTCATGGATGCTAACAGAAGACAAGGGACTCCTGGGTCAGAGACAGAGGACTTAATTAGTCATTGCATAGGCGACAGTGTGAGCTCTGTGTTTATGAGTTCCCCTTGACCCCCAACTCCTGTGGGGGCAATGTGCAGCAGCCCAGGTGTATACTGTGCACTCTGGGTTTGCATCATTGCTCAGAGACTCTGAGTTGAGGTAACTGTGGTTTTTTAAGGGTGCTGTTAGCAAGCCTACTTGATCTTTACTTGCGAGGGAAGCATGATCTTTTATAATCCTAAACAGAAAACAAATCTGCCCTCTGCTCCACACAGAGATGCCAGATCTAGCTCAAGGTTATTTTCTATACAACTATCTTTCGAAAGATAATTTGGAACAAAGGTTACCAGTGCCTTGACTCAGAAGATGTGCAGATATGCAAAAGATCCATGTAGACTTACTTCCCAATGATCAGGGATAGTCTTGCTATGAACACACACATAGCCCAACAGAAGTACAACTGACACCTGAGCAAAGGAGAGAGGCACCGGCCCAAGCGGTCAAAAATTGTGTATGATTTTGACTCCCCCCAAACTTAGGTACTAATAGCCTACTACTGAACAAAGGCTTACTGACAGCATAAACAGTGTACATGTATTTTTGCAGTGGCTCAGAGGTGGAAAACAACTCTCAGAAGCTCCACTTTAGACCTAAGCTTACAGTTCCACCTGATCCGTGGGCCTCACTCACATCTTGCTTTTTATTTCTCACCTTAAAGAAAACAAATTAGGAGGGGAAAAAAAGTAACCATTGCTGGATGATAAATCAGAAAGTTGCCATTTGCCTCCTAGAGCTTAGTACATGTTCTGAGCACACTATAAAAATATAGTGGGTAGCAATGAATGAATGATAATGAAATCCCCAAAGTGGAATCAATCAGGTTTCCCTGGAAACCTTCCAGAAGTATTGAGAAATGCAAGTATGTTATATTTATCTTTGTGCTTTTTCTTTAAATACAAGCTGATTAAAGTGAGGTATCTTATTTTTCTGATTAAAATATAGTTTATAAATTATTAATGTTGTCTTTGTGAACCCAAGCTCTAAATTATCCCTGGAAAAAATGTACCTTCTCTAAAAATCAAATGTTTCAATAATCATTGACTCACTAGACAAACTCATGTAAGGATAACTCGTTTATAAGGATAACCTTCTAACTAGCACTATAATTGAGGAGATGGGCAATTGAGAGATAAATGTGTTTTATCACAGGCAAGGAGTAGATGGTATTTGTTGAAATCATACAATATGTTTTAATTTTCTTCAAATTTGTAAAAAATTAAGAAGAAAAGCTTTTTCAAGAGGGTACCTGGGCGGCTCAGTTGGTTAAGTGTGTTTGTCTCCTACTCAGGTCATGATCTCGGGGTCCTCAGATGGAGTCCCGCATCGGGCTCCCTGCTGGGGGTGGGTGTCTGCTTCTCCTCCTTCCTCTGCCCCTCCCTCCCCCAGCTTGCGCTCTCTCACTCTCATGCTCTCTCTCTCAAATAAACAAATAAAACGTTTAAATTTTTTTAAAAAAAGAAATTTATAGAATGTTAAAATGCGAATTAGAAATCTTAGATTTTCCTTTAAAGCATTTGTCATTTTCATGGGATCTTTAACTGTCAAAATTAAAACAAGTACATATAACATCCAATATGCAGTCTGTTCAATGGGATATGGATGGAATACAATGACAGGCCTTTTCTCGTACCTTAGAATTTCTGAAAAATGAAATGTTTATTACAATTGAATTATGTATTTAGAGGGTAAAAATACGTAGCTCACAGGTACCCAGAGAGCAGGTGTGTGGCTCATAGTGTAAAACAGCGACCCTGGCTCCCCGAGTGCACTGGGCAGGAGTTGTACAACGTCCGGGGGGTGAGACGGCTTTCTTTGGGGGGTGCACACGTGCCTGTGCATGGGTGTGCGGCTGTGTAAGGGCACCTTCGAGTGGGGGTCACAAAGGTGACTCTCCACAACTACTTTAGCACCTACCTGTCGTACCTCTTGCTGCTTTAACAAATCACCCCCAGACAGAGCGACTTACAGCAGAGTATTCATTATCTGACACGGTTTTTGAGTCAGGGATGCAGGAGTGGCTTAGCCTAGTCCTTAGGAGCTGGTGGTTCTGCTCACGATTTCTCCTGAGGTCGCAGTCAAGATGTCAGCCAGGGCAGCAGTCGTCGGATGGCTTGAGGAGGGCTCGACGACCTCAGTTCCTCACACATGGACTTCTTCGTAGGATTCCTTATGGCAGTTGGCTTCTGGAAGAGGACAGGATCAGGGAGAGAAAACCGGAAGTTCTGATGCCTTTTTGTTTTTAAGATTTTATTTGTTTATTTGACAGAGAGAAACACAGCGAGAGAGGGAACACAAGCAGGGGAACTGAGAGAGGGAGAAGCAGGCTTCCCGCCGGGCAGGGAGCCCCATGTGGGATTCGATCTCGGGTCTCTGGGATCATGACCTGAGCTGAGGGCAGTCGCTCAACCAACTGAGCCCCCCAGGCGCCCCATGATGCCTTTTAATCACCTAACCCCATAGTCATACCATTATTTCTGCATCCTTCCACTTATGAGAGGCAAGTCACTGAGTCCAGGTCACCATCAAGGGGAGAGAAATTGGGTTCCTTCTTTTGAATGGCAGCACAGACCAGTCAAAAAGTTTAACTCTCTTTTTTTTTAAAGTACGTCCATGCCTAGCATAGAGTCCGATGCAGATCTCAGACTCTTGATCCTGAGACCAAGACTTGAGCCACTATCCACTGTCTGACGCCCGACCAACTAAGCCACCAAGGCACCGCAAAGAACTTGAAATTTTATATCAGTGCAGTGAAGCAAGCCCAAGGATCAGACACCTCATCCAGCTTACCCTCACATTGGTATGTGAGGGCACTCACATTTACACCTTTCCAGGTGTTTGTGGAGCATTCCTAGTGTTAATGTTTAATATGTAGATCCCGATGCCACACAGCTAAAATAAGTTGAGGAATCTGTTTATGATGGAAATACAGATGATTGTGTTTTTTCCAGAAAGTAGAATCTAACATGTCAGGGCATTGTCAACTCTGAGCCTGTTTATATGGCGGCCAAGAACTTCTACAGCATTATCCTGTCATTTCAACACAACCCATTGAATTCAGAGTGTCCTTAGCCTAAGCAAGCCTAGTCCTGAGTTGGGGCCAAAGAAGTATATGTTTGGTGGCAAAGGGGACAGGGACTGTGTTTCTGGCCAGTCACTCAAAAATGGACCACTTTACAAGGATTGAAGAATTGATACTTAAACATATCAATCACTAGGCACATTTGTATCTAATAGGTTTAAATTCCACAGTACCTTTCAGTATTTGTTGTGCATTTTGGGGGATGGGGAAAAATGGTTGGAAAGGGTACTCTGAACTTACTCTGTGGAAAGACTTACGACTCCATTCTGATGCTCTCCCCACGCCAACACAAGCATGATACAGAAAAGGCACCTGATCAATGCTGCCTGGACTGAAAAAAAGACCAGCTAGCGGGGACAGGTGCACTGTTGGCCATGGAGAACCTTCCATCCCTGCCTGGCACAAGTCATTCTTTTCTCCCCTGACCACCAGCTCAGTCCACACCTGTTACAGGGCGCTCAGTGAATCACCGCCGACACCGTTAAGGCTTAAACGATGAGAGGTGTATTACAGCTGGCCAGCGACCACTCGCTAGAGTCCCGGCTCTGCGAGGGCCCCGACCCTAGGGCAGTCTGGGTTTTTAAAGAGACGAGACCTGCCTTGTGGACATGTTTCCAAAGAAACGAAACAAACTCTGGTGGGTATGTCTCCCAAGGAACGGAACATCTCCAGGTGAACACGTCTCCATCCAACAGCAAAGCGACAGCGGTGAGCTTACTCTTCTACACAAGCAGGAGTAGCTGGGCATGCACAACAGTACAGCGGGGTGATTGATTATAGCTTTGTAAACGCCCAGGGCTGGTTGGGTGCTTTCCAGCTCCGAGCTCTGGGAAATGTCCACATCATTGGGCTCACCGAGGGCCAGATGCCCAGGTGAGCCTCACGACCGCCATCATGGGCATCTGGTGGCCATTCAACACACCCTTTCTCACCAAGCCTCCACACAGGAGTTTCTGCACAGCGGCTGGCCATCCCCAGCAGCTAGAAGACTCTGGAGGTCTGCTTCCAGATCTCTCATTCTCCCATGCTCCAACAGCAGAGGGGACGCACACACCCAAACGAAACGGTCCCTTCCCTTATTTGCCGAGTTCCACCAAACAGGACTCTTTTCAAGCAGACTTCCCCCTTGCCACACTACGTTGATAATTAATGCTCATGATAATGACCTTGAGGGTTGGTCAGACTCTGAGGAACCTACGGATAATTAGGAGAATGAAATGATTTTCAACAGGATTTCATGCTTAGTGCATTTTATATTCCAATACTTTTGATAGAAGGTCCTGGTTAATTGTCTGATTCCACAAACGTGAGGAAGCAGAGGGTCTGCTGTGTGACAGTCGTACAGCCGTGACAGTTACTGGGGGCATATTACCCGGCGCCGCTCAGCCCTCGCATGTCCGTGCAGGTGGCCGCATAAGCTGTAGCCACAGGGATCACTCAGAGCCCGTGTTTTCCTTCCAGGTTAAAAAAAAACTATTGGGGCGCCTGGGTGGCTCAGTCGGTTAAGCCTCCACCTTCTGCTCAGGTCATGATCTCTGACTGAGGCCCGCATCGGGTTCCCTGCCCAGCGGGGAGTCTGCTTCTCCCTCTCCCTCTGCCCCTCCCCCTGCTCCTATGCACACTCTCTCTCAAATAAATAAATAAAGTCTGTCAAGAAAATTACTGTTAGAATTAAGGATAATTATCAATAAAATTATATCTCAAAATACTGTGTTTATCATTGAGGAACCACCTATTGCCCTTATCCATTTTTAAGATGTTTAAAGAATTTGATACAGGATTAATTTTTAAAAATTAGCTGGAAAACATTAAACTACTCCAGGTGGCACCTTATATCCCAGTGACGCCTTCTTCTCTCTCTCTCTCTGCTCCTGTTATTTGCAGATACATTGACCTACTTGGAGAAAATTCAAAATTACAAAAATTTACAGTGGAAAAATATCAAGTTCAACACTCATATTTGGCATTTGGAAAACAAACATCACAAAGGTAATATGACTTTCCCCCAAGCTGCATAACAAGTTGATCATGGAGCCCTAGAAGAACCCACATTTCCCAATTCCTACGGAAAGATCAGAACCACAGCAAAGCCAGTAACTGCTAGTGCAAACTCTCAGCTATCACAGCCAAAGAAACCAAAAAAAGCCCTGGGAAATGGTATTTCAATAGACTGCTTCTGACCACTGAGATTGAAGTCCCATGTGTTCTATCTTAAATATCTTACATTGAAAGGATTCAAGTAGCTTTAAGCAGAAAATTAAAGCTAACATGGCATTGCACATCTTTAGGGTCTCTGAGGCTCAGAGATATGCAATTTAGTAATTTACATCTTTTCAGACTTTGATGCATTTTCAGAATGGAGGCCATGTCCACAAGAGAGTGTGGGCATAACTCTTCAGAGTGATGCCAAGTGTGGGAAAGAGGATTCCATGATGCAATAATTAGATCCTTACCACACACACACACCTTCATACCATTTTATTTCTAATTCAACATGCATCTCCTAAGAATAAGTACATCCTTAATGGTGAGAAATGGTATTTAGAAACCAAGATCTGGGGGCAAGGGTGTTCACTAAGTTGTCGTTGCTTCTTGGCCCTCTCAACACACAGATCTAGGAAAGACGAACCTTTAAAGATGAGTTCATGGGGATATTCTTAATTCAAATTTAACCTTACAGTGTTTTATTATTTTAACTTAATTTAATATTTGCTTTACATCTTGTTTTCCTTACACTGAAAATCTTGGTTGGCATAATATATTTATTTTCAACCGTATTTTAATTTTCTAAATATGTAAAACACTTACCTGATCCTAAAGTATAAACTATGAAAAAGTAACCAATTCACTGAAGTTTCACTTCCAACCTTCTCCCTTCCCTCCATTTCTGTACCTCCTACAGGTAACTAATTCTATTGCTTCTTCTTTTTTTAAGGTTTTATTTATTTATTTGACAGAGAAATAGAGAAAGAGCATAAAAAGGCAAAATGGCAGGCAGAAGGAGAAGGAGAAGCAGGCTCTCTGCTGAGCAGGGAGCCCGACATGGGGTTCAAACTCAGGACCCTGGAATCATGACCTAAGCCAAAGGAAGACGGTTAGCCAACTGAGCCACAAAGGTACCCACTGCTTCTTTTTGAAAATATAAACAAATATGTAAACATATTTGTATTCTTTATTTTATTTTTATTTTATTTAAATTCTGTTAATTAACACATAGTGTACTATTAGTCTCAGAGGTAGGGTTCAGTGATTCATCAGTTGTATATAACACCCAGTGCTCAAGACATCATGTGCCTGCCTTAATGCCCATCACCCACCTCCCCTCCAGCAACCCTCAGTTTGTTCCCTATGGTTAGGAGTCTCTTAGGGCTTTTTCCCTAAGGTGTTGAGCCACCCTTGCAGCTCAGGAATAAATCCTACCAGGTTGTGGTGAATAATCTTTTTAATGTACTGTTGGATCCTTTAGGGTAGTATCTTTTTTGCGGGGAGGGAGGGTAGTATCTTTTTTGCGGGGAGGGAGGGTAGTATCTTGGTGAGAATTTTGTCATCCATGTTTATCATGGATATCAGTCTGTAATTCTCCTTTTTTTTTGCATGGGGTCTTTGGTTTTGGGATCAAGGTAATGCTGGCCTCATAGGAAGAGATTGCAAGTTTTCTTTTTATTTCTATTTTTTGAAACAGTTTCAGAAGAATAGGTATTAATTCTATTAGAATTAATATTCTTAATTCTAGAATTAAGATAGAATATATAGAATATATCTATAGAATATAGAATAAATACCTATTCTTCTATCAATGTTTGGTAGAATTCTCCTGGGAAGCCATCTGGCACTGGATTCTTACTCTTTTATTTTTTTTTATTTATTTGACACACAGAAAGAGAGATCACAGGCAGGCAGAGAGACAGGCAGAGAGAGAAGGAAGCAGACTCCCTGCCAAACAGAGAGCCCGATGCGGGCCTTGATCTCAGGACGCTGAGATCATGACCTGAGCCGAAGGTAGAGGCTTTAACCCATTGAGACACCCAGGCGCCCTGGATTCTTACTTTTAGGAGATTTTTGATTCCTGCTTCAATTTCCTTGCTGGTTATGGGTCTCTTTAGGTTTTCTATATCTTCCTGTTTCACTTTTGTCCATTTATTTGTTTCTAGGAATGCATCCATTACTTCCAGATTGCCTAATTTGCTGCCTTATAATATGTTCTTGCAATTGCTTGTATTTCTTTAGTGTTAGTTGTGATCTCTCCTCTTTCATTCATGATTTTATTAATTTGGGTCCTATCTCTTTTCTTTTTGATAAGTCTGGGTAGGGGTTTATTGATCCTTTTAATTCTTTCAAAGAACAAGCTCTTAGTTTTGTTGATCTGTTCTACTGTTTTTTGGTTTCTATTTCATTGATTTCAATTCTAATCTTTAGTAATTCTCTTCTCTTGTTTGGTTTAGGTTTTATTTGCTGTTCTTTCTCCAGTTCCTTTAGATGTATGGTTAGGTTGTGCATTTGAGACTTTCCTTGTTTCTTGAGAAAGGCTTGTATTGCTACGTACTTCCCTCTTACAACTGCCTTTGCTGCATCCCAAAGGTTTTGAACAGCTGTGTTTTCATTTTCATTTTCTTTCCATGAATTTTTAAATCCTTCTTTAATTTCCTTGTTGACCTATTCATTCCATTCATTGCTCTTTGGCCTCCAAGTATTTGAGTTCCTCCCAAACTTCCTCTTGTGACTGAGTTCAAGTTTCAAAGCTCTGTGGCTGAAACTATGTAGGGAATAATCCCAGTCTTTTGGTACCTGTTGAGACCTAATTTGTAACTCAGTATGTGATCTTTTGGAGAATATTCCATGTGCACTCGAGAAGAATGTATATTCTATTGCTTTAGGATGGAATGCTCTGAATATATCTCTGAAATCTGCCTGATGCCGTGCATTGTTCAAAGTCTTTATTTCTTTGTTGATCTTCTGCTTGATGTTCTGCCCATTGCTGTGAATGGGGTTTTGAAGTTCCCTATTATTAGTGTATTATTATCAATGTATTTATTTAATTTTATTATTAATTGGTCTATACAATTGGCTGCTCCCAAGTCATGAGCATAAATATTTATTAGATCTTCTTGTTGCATAGATCCTTTAAATATGATATAGTGTCCCTCTTCACCCTCACTACAGTCTTTGATTTAAAATTTAGCTTGTCTGATATAAATATTGTTACTCCAGCTGTCTTTTGATGTCCATTCTCCACCCCCTCCCTTTCAACCTAGAGGTGTCTTTCAGTCTAAAATGAGTCTCTTGCAGACAGCATATCAATGGATCTTGCTTTTTTATACAATATAATACCCTGTGTCTTTTGATTGGAGCATTTAAGCCATTTACATTCAGAGTAACTATTGAAAGATATGAGTTTAGTGCCATTGTATTACCTGTAAATTCACTCTTTCTGTATTTTCTGTTCCTTTCTGGTTCTGTGTTACTTTTGGGCTCTCTCTTCACTTAAAGGATCCCCTTTAATATTTCTTTCAGGGCCAGTTTAATGATCACAAATTCTTTTCTTTTCTGTTTATCCTAAAGCTCTTTATCTATCCTTCCATTCTGAATGACAATGTTGCTTGATAAAGTATTCTTGGCTACATATTTTTCTCATTTAACAGCCTGAATGTATCATACCAGCCCTTTGTGACCTGCCAGGTCTCTGTGGATAGGTATGCTGCCAACCTTATGTTTCTACCTCTGTAGATTAAGGACCTCTTGTCCTGAGCTGATTCCAGGATTTCCCCTTTCTCTGAAATTTTCAAGCTTCACTATTATATGTCAACGTGTTGACCTATTTTTATTGATTTTGAGGGAGGTTCTCTGTGCTTCCTGGACTTGAATGCTTGTTTCCTTCCCCAGTTTAGGTAAGTTCTCAGCTACAATTTGCTCCAACATACCTGCTGCCCCCTCTTTCTTTCCTCTTCTTCTGGGACCCCAAATATTCTAATATTGTTTTGCTCTGTGGTATTGCTGCTTTCTTGAATCCTACCCTCATGATCCAGTAGTTGTTTATCTCTCTTTTCTTTAGTTTCCTTATTCTCCATTATTTTATCTTCTCTGTCACTGATTTTTAATTCTGCCTCATTTATCCTAGCAGTTAGATCCTCCATTTTTTAAAATTTATTCCTTTGAGGGAGAAAGAGCATGAGTAGCAGGGAGCGGAAGAGGAGGAGGGAGAAACAGACTCCCTGCTAAGCAGGGAGCCCAATGCAGGACTCGATCCCAGGATCCAGAGATCACAATCTGAGCCAACGGCAGATGCTTAAGCATCTGAGACACTCAGGTGTCCCTAGAGCCTCCATTTTTAATTGGATCTCAGTAATACCCTTTTTTTATTTTGACCTGATTAGATTTTAGTTCTTTTATTTCTCCAGAAAGGGATTCTCCAGTGTCTTCTATGCTTTTTTCAAGCACAGTTAGTATCTTTATAATCATTATTCTGAATTCTAGGTCTGACATTTTACTACTATCCATATTTATTAAATCTCTGGCAGTACTGCCTTTTGTTTCCCACCACCACCACCACAGGGTGGTGGGAAACAAAAGGCAGTACTGCCAGAGATTCTTTTTCATTTTATCCAGAGAAGAATAGGTGAACAAGAGAACAAAATATAAAAAATATCAACCATGGGCGCCTGGGTGGCTCAGTGGGTTAAAGCCTCTGCCTTCGGATCAGGTCATGATCCTGGAGACCTGGGATTGAGTCCCACATCGGGCTCCCTGCTCGGCGGGAAGCCTGCTTCTCCCTCTCTCACCCCCCCTGCTTGTGTTCCCTCTCTGGCTGTGTTTCTCTCTGTCAAATAAATAAAAATCTTAAAAAAAAAAAAAAAAAAGGAGAAATGGGTGCCTAGGTGGCTCAGTGGGTTATTAAAGCCTCTGCCTTCAGCTCAGGTCATGATCTCCGGGTCCTGGGATCGAGGCCTGCGTTGGGCTCTCTGCTTCCCCCTCTCTCTCTGTCTGCCTCTCTGCCTACTTGTGATCTCTCTCTCTCTGTCAAATAAATAAAATCTTTAAAAAATATATCAACCACGATCTCAACAAAATATACACTAAACAAATCAGAAGAGATCAGAAACCAAAAAAGAGAGAAAGAGAGAACAGGTGAAAAGAACAAGGTAATATGCTAGGTCCTGGGTGTATTTCGGCATGTTGGTTAGAAGAAACTGGATCCCAAAATTGTAAAGAAAGAAAAATATATATATACAAAAATAAAATTGAATATAATGAAAGGAAGCCCAAAATAAAGAATATATATATATAATATATAAAATGTAAATGTAAAAAAAAAAATTTTTAAAGGCTTAAAAAGTGCACCTGGGTGGCTCAGTTGGTTAAGCATCTGCCTTCAGTTGAGGTCATGATCTCAGGGTCCTGGGATTGGGCACTGCATCAGGCTCTCAGCAGCAAATCTGCACTTCCCTATCACTCTCCCTCTGTGATCTCTTTCTCAATTAAGTAAATAAAATCTTTTTTAAAAAGAAGAGTTTATATTTGTTTTAAAAGGCTTAAAAATGTTAGTAAAATAAAAAAACTAGTTGAAAAGGAAGAAAAGAAAAAAAATTTAAACTGAAAAACTAAAGAATCGTGAGAAAAAAAATCTTGAGTTCTATATAGTCTTTTTCCATAGCACTGGGGTTTTTCGCTGTTGCGTGACCTGTATGCGTGCCATTAGCCTAACGCTCCTGCTGGTCTTCTGAGGCAGAGGCCTGTTGCACTGAGCTGCAGTTGCCTTAGTTCAGGAGGAGTTGCACTGCCCTCGCCAGGGGGCCTGGCTCTGTGTCAGTGGCTCCGGCTCCCTCTATGTGGCTTTTGTTCCTGGAAGGCCTTCCCCGCCACTTAAGAGGATGAAAATCAAAATGGTGGTGTCCCATTCTGCAGCCCCATAGCCGGAAGATAGTGGCCCCCACTCACTCTTCAGTGCACCCTCAGGGAAAAGCAGTCCATCGCCTTGTCTCCCTGGTTTCCGTCCCCACTGTTGGTTCACCCAGCCTGTGTCTAAGCATTTTCTATCTCGGCACATGACCCCATTTTGAGATTCCAAATTGTGTAGACTTCTTTAGCCCACATCCCACCACTCAATTCTCCAAACCGGGCAGATTGTTTCGGCATGCTGCCACGCCACTCCTCCAGGGAAAGGAGGGGGCTCGCTGTGGTTCTGCTGCTTCTGGGTCCCTGCTCGGAGAGCAGTCCCCCAAGTGGGTTGCAGTCATGGTTTATGGCAACACTGAGCTGAGAGCCCAGTCCCGGGCTGGTCCATCACAGCCAGCTTCTCTGCTCTGATATGGGAGCTCTACCGCGCTCGGGCACCCCAGTCTTCCTGTGACCCCAGGGAACCTGAGACCACACTGTCCCACCAAGGGTTCTGCCCCACTTTGCCACCTGTCAGGAGGGATGTCCCCCACTGGCGCACACTTCTAGAAGTTCTGATTTTGTCCTCCACTCTTACATCACTTTCCAGTGCCGGCGGATGGAGGCTCCCTCCCCCCATGGTTTATTTTCTGATATATCGCCTCTGATTCCCTTCTCCACACCCCCTACCTTGCAAAAAGTGGCCACTTTTCTATTTGTAGAATTGCAGCAATTCTTTTCTTAGATCTCAGTCTGAGTTCACAGGTGCTCAGAGTGGTTTGATAGCTAAGTAGCTGAATTCACAGGACCAGATGAAACTGGGGTCCCCTACTCTGCCATCTTCCTCCAGACTCCTCTGTTTACTATTAAACGCAAAGCCCATGGTACGCACTCCTTGTACTGCAATGTGCTAAGTCTAAAAGTATATTCTGGAAATTGTCTCAGTTCACAGACATTTTCCTTTGTATTTTTTTGACTGCCTCCTCTCTAATGTGTGTATGTACTGCACTTTATTTGCCCCCTGCCTTTTTGGTGAACATTTAGGTTGTTTCTAATGTTTTGCTACTGCAATCAATATTGTGTTGCATGACCTCGTACAAATTTATGGAGCTGGACTTTCAGGAGAGCTTCCTAAGGGGGCTGATGGATCAAAGCCTAATGCGGATGTGATTGTGTCAGAAACGCTTGCATAGCTCTGTCCCATCTTGTGCTTCCACTCTCAGTAGAAAGTGTTGTCAAACTTTTAGATTCAGAAAAGCTTTCATTTGCCTTTCTCTTATGAGGGAACATGAGCATCATTTCATATGTGTAAGGAGCAACTCACATTTCCCTCTGGTCATGACTCTTGTCTGTATTCCTACCCAGTTTCAGGGCGTCTTCCTTTTTAAGGCGTCTGTGTATACTCGCCCGCTCCTGTGAGATAACGTGCAAATGCTCTCTCTTGGTTTGTGGTTTGCCTTTTGATTTCGCTTAGCAGGGTGTTTTGTTTTGTTTGTTTAATAGCAAATTTTATCAGCTTTCCCCAATGTTGTTCCTGGATGTTAAAAGCCTTTCTTCCTTTTTTTTTTTTTAAGATTTATTTATTTATTTGACAGAGAGAGATCACAAGCAGGCAGAGAGGCAGGCAGAGAGGAGGAAGCAGGCTCCCTGCCGAGCAGAGAGTCCGATGTGGGACTCGATCCCAGGACCCTGAGATCATGACCTGAGCCGAAGGCAGAGGCTTAACCCACTGAGCCACCCAGGTGCCCTAAAAGCCTTTCTTCACTTCACCTTCATTCACGTGCAATACTGTTTGGTTTCACATTTACATTTGGATCTCCCATCTATGTGGAGTCTGTCTCAGTGCGAGGATTAGATTCACACTTAAACATTTCCAGGCGGCTCTCTATTTGTCCGAACATTATTGATTAAAAAGCCTATCTTTTCCTCAGGCAGGAATAACTTGATTGATTTTTAAACACTAACTTGCCTAAAAAGACACTTTTACTCTACCGTGGAAGAGACTCACTCCCTCACTGTTTGGAACAGAGAGGAACAATGCTCACAACAGTATACATGCGTTGTCCTCCACTGGCTTCTCCAGAGCACTGTTCTGTCCCGCCAATGCCACCGTGAAAAGGCCTTCCGTAACCTTCTATTTCATTTCATTTCATTTCATTTCATTTCATTTCATTTCATTTCATTTCATTTCATTTCATTTTATTATTTTATTTTATATTTTATATTTTATTTTATTTTATTTATTTATTTTATATTATTTTTTCAGTGTTCCAAGATTCATTGTTTATGCCCCACACCCAGTGCTCCATGCAATAGGTGCCCCCAGTACCCACCACCAGGCTCTCCCATCCCCCCACCCCCTCCCTCCAAGACCCTCAGTTTGTTTCTGAGTCCAAAGTCTCTCATGTTTCATCTCCCTCCCCGAATTACCCTACTTCCCATTTCCTTTCCTTCTCCTACTGTCCTCTATATTACCCCTAATGCACCACAAGTAAGTGAAACCATGTGATACTTGACTTTCTCTGCTTGGCTTATTTCACTCAGCATAATCTCTTCCAGTCCAGTCCATGTTGCTAC
>PITA01031820.1:0-14693 GCA_004023965.1 Spilogale gracilis
CTCAGTTATAATTCTAAATAGTGACTGTAGCCGGTGATAATTCTGTTTTACCAGCTGTATTATTCCTTGTGGTAGGGCTCTTTGGAACTTTCCAGTTCAGCATTTGTAGGAGGTCACAGCTTATTTGTAGCTCATTCTGACTTCTTATCTGTTGCATTGACCATATTTGAGCCCCTACCATGTACAGAGCACTGGGGATACATGAAGAGGTGGGCATTTGAGACTTTGGGAAATATTTTGAACTCTGTTTCCAGAATCAACCTCTTGGAGCATTGCTTAAGTTTGACATGATGATTTTTGGTTTTCAGTATTGAATAAAATGCCACCTGCTGCTCTGTAATGCTGCTGGGCCTAATAAATTTTGGCCACAGGGTGGCCTGGTACTCTAAAAGGCTTCATTGTTGCTAAAGCGGAAAAGTAAGGAAGGAGCACTTGCCCCTATTTAATGCTAAAATAGCTTGGCTTTCTCTAAATTGGTTTTTCCATAGTGCATTATTCTTTTTTTCTTTTTTCTTATAGTGCATTATTAAGATTTAGATGTAACTAACCGTGTCAGTGCTTTAAAATCTTTTTTGTTTATGGTGCCACGTGAATTGTATAATGTTTATGATTGGGAGAATAGTAGTTAGGATTGTACTTTATAGAATATATTTAATTTAGACACGTCAAAAGATGAACGTGTAGAAACTAGAAAGAATATTTGTGGATAAATGACAGAGCTATCTTCTCAGTAGTTGCAGAGTTATGGAGAAAGGTACTGACACAAGGTTTTTGTCTAATGCCAAGGGTTTGATGGAGAGGTGGCTAAAGAGGAGTAGGGATTCCAGGTGGTCAGGAAACACGTATCTGGAAAAGTGATTACCCCATCCTTGTAGATTAAGAATATTATCATAGTCTGAGAGCCAAATGACCTCAGGAAGAGGCAGGAAAAGAAGGTACCGTCTCCATTTCTATAGCCAGGGAAAGCGGGGTTTAGAGGATTTAAGTAAAGTCTTTGTAGGTTTGACTGGAGCCTGAGCCTCTGCTCTTTGCACCCTGCGACTTCCAGGCTAACTCACTGGGGACTGTCCTTGTTGGAGAGCGGGTGGCTTTGGCTTCGATTTCTGGCGTGTCGGATCGAGAGTCATACTGCCGCTGGAACTCGGCGCCAGGGGCCTTCTGGCCATCAGGAGATCGCTCACTGTTCAGAAGGCCTCCTTCATCCTCTTGGCCTTATTTTTGGATTCTTTTGGATTTCTTTCTTTTTTACCTGTCCATCAGGTGAATATCCAAACCAGCTCTTACCTTGTTCGTCTACTTATTTGTTCAGCCACCTCCACTAAAACCTAAGCTTTAATGAAGGAGGATGGAGCTCTCATTTTCAGATCATTTTGCATTCTCAGTGCCTGCAGTTACTTCCTCGCACATAAGTGCTCAGTGTTTATATTTGTATAACCTACTCGAATGGGACCTCGTCTAGGTGAGACATTTGATTTTCCCTTGAATTTGATGTTTTGGGGAACCTGACTCTGTCTTTCCTTTCCTAGGGCGATTGTGTGGTTACCGTGCTGCTGGCTGAAGAGGACAAAGTGGAGGATGATGTAGTTTTTTACTTGGTATTTTCGGGTTCCAGCCTCCATCACTGCACAAGTACTCGGAAGGTCAGTGCTGATACGCTGGAGACCATTGCTCCTGGTAAGTACGGGGTGGGGTCTCTGCTGGCCTTCACAGGTTCATGAATGCTTTTATCCTGTGTTCATTAAGGTGGAATGAGAAGAGTGAGTCAGGGCAATAGAACTCTTGTCAAATCTTTATTTTAAATATGTGCTAAAATAAAGCATTTTGTTTATATTTGCTTGTTTCACAAAAATCGGAGCCTCACTAGAAATTAGCAAAATAAAATGGTGTCCTAAGTTTAAAAGATAAAAATCAGAATCATCAAAAATCCTAATTTATTAGAATGTTGATATTCGGGGAAAACTAAAACATGTGGAAGATGCAAGTTCTAATGTGGTTCCCATGGTGTGACTACAGATTTAAACTCTGAATAGCATAGTGGCAAAAGCAAAGGTAAAACGCAGTTATTAACACGTTGCTCAATATCTGCGAGGGAAAGACCAAAAAAGATTTCATAAGAGCCAGACTTTACCCAAATTAACAAATTACAATTCATGGTAGAATGAGTGCTTATTCCCTATTGCAATTATAAGTTTAACAGAATTAAAAGGGGAAGATAGGTAGTTATTAGAGATGCTTTACTAAGTCACAAAATCATTGCTACTTCTGCCAGAAATGGCTTGTAAAATAGTGACAATCTCTTGACTTGGTCCCAGCATCTGAAGGTGTATTGATTTATGTTTAAAGATGAGCTGCTTTCCTTAATTGACATGGCTTCAAAGTTAACAGTTGACCAATTTTCATCAGGATACAAATTAGGGCACATTTTGGGGGAGCCCCTAAAAAATATTGACAGTTAACTGTTTTCCTTTAGTTCTTACTAAACTATTTACTTTTACCAGTATTTCTATAGAACACTGATTCCACTATGTTGAAATAGGTAGTACACAAAATTATTAGTTTATGAAACACTTTTAATATCTGGTCTTGCTGGTATTGGATCAGATTGCTGTGCCATTTAATATAAATGAATTTTGTGCCAGCTCCTGGAAAAATTTTTCTGCAGTCAAGGACTGGGATTTATGACAGTTGAAAGCTGTGTCTATCCTCCTGCTTGGCAAAAATGACTTTGAAAAATGTAGGATTTAAAGATTCTTGACAATTCTTATGAATATCTCTCCTCTGCCCCCCCCCCCCCGATTTTTAGGGATTGGAAACTAACTTGGAGTTCAGGATAGATATTGATTTCTAAAGTGTATTAAGTATCCGCCTTTGTAACTTAAAGCTCCTATCATCTTGTTTCCTGTAATGTATATCATGTCAGAAAGGCTTATCTGGAACTTGAGGTCTGCCCTGGTGCCATCCAGTATCACCATCGTGAAACCTCTGTTGTTTCTGGGTGATGGTAAGACACAGCTCCTCATCAAGTAGAATCCGTCGGTGCCTCACTAGACTCTTACTGGGAAAGGAATGGTGGTAATTTTTATAAACCTACTCCTTCCTGAATTAGAAACAGATTAGAAGTTAAAATTAGGGGGGTGGTATGTGTGTGTATGTTTATGATTGTGTGTGCACACACGTAAGAAAGCATGGACACAGATGTGAATGATAGGAGGAGCTCTAAGAGAAAGGACAGCTGTGACAGGATGTTGCCCTGTGCCCTAGTTGTAGTCCTCAGTCACAAGTACCAGCAGAGTGCAGCCCCATGGAGAGGGATCTGTCTGGCCGCTCTTGTACCTTCACAGGCAAGGCCCTGAGATTAGGATGGGCAGCAGGCACTTCCTTTCCTTGGCTTCACAAGCCTACTGTACTTGTGTGACAGCCTGGGGCTCTGAGTCTGTTCCAGACCCTTTCTGGATCTCCAGCCAGCCTTTCTGAACTCTGGTTCCCATTTCTTCTCTCACCTTTGGTTCCAAACCTCTCTGTCTGTCTCTGCACCCCCCCTTCCCAGCCATACCGGCTGCTGGGTGTCCTTGGGTACACTGACTCCGAGGACCCTGCCAGCCCCAGCAAACAGAATGGGTATGGTACTCTGCTGCCTTCTGCTAACTGATCCGCAGACTCAGAAATCATCCCTGACCCACTTGCATGGGGCTCCGAGTCCTAGTACCTCCCTTCTCCATTTTCCACTCATCAACTACCTTCCTTTAAATTATGATTTCTGGTACCTCCCATGTCCCCTGTCATGCTTACGGGGCCCAACAACCCATCCCCTTCTCACCCCACTTGGCCTGTGTGCTCTGCTCCTCGCTCATGTTCGTTTGGGCTGATGATAGGAGGTGCGTGATCACACGGGTGACAGAGGCTTAGAGTCCCCACAGGACCCTCATGTACAAGCAGGCCAAATGGAGTGTAGAGCCATACTCTGACCGGGGAACCTTTGATATGGATGCAGGGCACCAGCGAGATCCTCGCCGGTGAGGCAGAAGCTCTGAACTGTTGAAACAGAGGGGATCCTGAATGGACCCTGTTGCTCTTGTTGTCACGTATGAGATCTTTCCTTTCACTTGTCTTTTGAAGCTGCCACACCTGCTGGAGTCACCTGTGGAGGTGCAGGGATGGGGTGTTGAGGGCATTGGGTTAATTTTGAATTTCTTGTTGGTATCATGGAGTTAACTATTTTCGTTTAGAATTAAACTGCCTTAAATCTGTTTTTAGGAACATCTTAGACTTGTTCCTTCCCTTCCTTGAGCTGCTCTTTACTGAGCTGTTACCTTCTCAGTGAGGCCTTACTTGTCCACCTTATAAAATTACACAACAGCCTTCAAAGGGCGCTGGGGTGGCTCATTTGGTTGAGCATCGATTCTTGATCTCAGGGTCATGAGTTCAAGCCCCATTGGTCTCCATGCTGGGTGTGGAGCCTATTTTAAAAAGGAGGGAGAGTGCACCTGGGTGGCTTAGTTGTTAAGCGTCTGCCTTCGGCCCAGGTCATGATCCTGGAGTCCTGGGATCAAGCCCCTCGTGGGGCTCCCTGCTTGGTGGGAAGCCTGCTTCTCCCTCTCTCTTGCTCCCCCTGCTTGTGTTCCCTCTGTGGCTGTGCTTCTGTCAAATAAATAAATAAAATCTTAAAAAAAAAAAAAACACACAAAAACACACACACACAGTGGCCTCCTCTCTATATTCCCTCTTGCCTCTCTGACTTATTTTTCTTCATTGCAATTACCAACTTCTAGCACATTATATCTTTTATTTATCTTATTTGTTTTCTACCTGCCTTTATTAAAGTCAGCTTCCCGAGGGCATAGATTTCTGTTTTGTTGGTGCATACTAAGAAGGCTGTTGTAGGAATCCCTACCATTTGATGGAAGAGTGTTTCTTTTTTTTTTTTTTAAAGATTTTATTTATTTGACAGAGAGAAACACAGGCAGAGAGGGAACACAAGCAGGGGGAGTGAGAGAGGGAGAAGCAGGCTTCCCGCCGAGCAGGCAGCCCGATGTGGGGCTCGATCCCGGGTCTCCAGGATCATGACCTGACCCGAAGGCAGTCGCTTAACCAACTGAGCCACCCAGGCGCCCCGGGAAGAGTGTTTCTACTTTAACTGAATTCACCCTGGTTCTCGGAAGCTACTCTTCTAGAAAGGTTGTGCACACATGGGTGTGTGTCTGCGCACACACACACACCCCCTTTCTTTTGAAAAATGCAAAAGGAGTTTGCTCAGCTTCTTGAGTTGAATTTTTGCTTGGGGTTGGGAGTCTGTGTTCTCTTTCCAGAGCTACCTATGATGATTTCTGTGCGTCAGTTAGCTGTATTGATAGCCTCTGATTTCCTGTCTGCTGTGGGCAGTGTCAGATTAGTCAAGATTCTTGATGGAAAGTCTGTGGTTGCTTGGTGCATCCCAGTCACCGGATAAATGTGCACAGTCTGCTTGCAGCAGCAGCTGCTGGGAGCGATGTGTGTGCACCCTTTCTGCTCACGTGTGGGATGAGCTCTGCCAGTCCTAGTCATTTCGGTTGACTCGGGGAAGAAAAAGAGCTTTGTGTCTTGTTCTTGCTTTTAATGTCATGTTTCATCCACATTGCTGGCTCTGATTTTTCTTTGAGTTCTCTGCATGTTTCACTGTTAGTGTTTTATAACATTTTACTTTTTACTAAAACCAGATGATTGATTGACCTTCAAAAGGCATAGTTATTATAAAGGGGTGGAAGGGAATAAGAAACAATTCTAAATTGTGTCCTTTAAAAAAACATTTTCACTTCGGATATGAAGATTATTTTTTTCTATTTTCTCACTTTCTTATTTTCTAATGCGAGGTTTACAATGAATTGTGTGTGTGTGTGTGTTTATAAATTATGAAGGCTTTTAAAAGTAATCTTTTCTTACCTTACTGCCATCAAAATCTGTAGACATGATCTGATGCCCCCTTTTTAATAAAGTAAGCACAGTAAAAGCGTCTTGTTGGGGGGAGAGTTAGGTGTAGACTTTGGTTTCTACTCTCTTTGCCTTTGAATTGTTTGAGTGCTTTAACAAATGAGCATGTTGGGGCGCCTGGGTGGCTCAGTTGGTTAAGCAACTGCCTTCGGCTCAGGTCATGATCCCGGAGACCCGGGATCGAGCCCCACATCGGGCTCCCTGCTCGGAGGGAAGCCTGCTTCTCCCTCTCTCACTCCTCCTGCTTGTGTTCCCTCTCTCGTTGTGTTTCTCTCTGTCAAATAAGTAAATAAATAATCTTTAAAAAACAAGTGAGCATGTTACTTTTTTAAATTAACATATAATGTATTATTTGCTTCAAGGGTACAGGTCTGTGAATCCTCAGTCTTACACAGTTCACAGCGCTCGCCATAGCACACACCCTCTGCGGTGTCCATCACCCGGTCCCCGCTTCCCTCCCATCCCCCTCCCCTCCAGCAACCCTCCGTTTGTTTCCTGAGATTAAGAATCTCTTATGGTTACTTTTTAAAACACATACAAAGTAATTTTTAATAAAAAACATCTTGAAGATGGAAAACAATATTCTCTCTTCCGAAAATAAAGCCATCCGGGTGCTCATTAACACTAGATACAGACAAACAGGCTATCTAATAACATGTTACATTCAAAACACGGAAGAGGTTTCTGGTTAAGAATATAATTTGCTGTGAAATACTGCCCACAGTGAATACACATCTCTAAAGATGAAAGGTATTTCCTTTGTAGTAAAGGGAAATATCTCCATTCTTTTCTCTTTGTATGAAACAAATCTGACTACAGATGCCATCTTAACAGTGAGTTTTCTTTAAAAGGCTTGTGTAGGACTGGTAAGTAATGTAAGGGAGTCTGAGTATCCTTGTAAGATATCCCTTGAGGGATATGGAGTTCTGTCTTATTATGTTCATTTTTATTAGTTAAATGTGAATTCAGACCAAGCAAACTGATTTCAGAATGGAAATGAGACAGGATGTTCAGTGGATGCTGCATGCTATTTTTATGCAAGGCTTTAGTGCAGGATGTCTCATAAAATGCAGTCCTTTCTCAGAATGCATTATTTAAGACTTCACAGCAAAGGTTCTTGTTGGACAGGAAAACTACAAACATTCATTGACCTAAAATTTGGCCCAGCTCTTCTGTTTTTCTTTCTCATTCATCAGAGGGAAGGTACTCTGTATAGTAGATTTGTCATCAAAAAAAGAAAAGAAAAGTATTTGCTGTGATCAGAATTCCTTTTGGGTTTGTTCAAAATCAATGCTCACAGCCCAGGTGTCAGTATAGCTTTACAGGTAGATCACGATGTTATCTCTCACTTCTTGTGACCCCAGACCTGTCTCTAGTAGCTGAAGTCCAAGGCAGCCAGATTGAATTACACGTTTGAAAAGAAGTTGTAGACTTTAAACTGGCCTAACGGGAGAATGTTGCACACTCCCTCTGTGACAAAGGAATCTGTTACTTTTGTGTTGGGCACTTTCTAACAGTCTTCCCTATTATACTAAAGCACTCGTGCTGTAAGGTTATCCCTAGACAGGTATGATTATAGATGTTAAAAATCTGAAGTTGCAGGGCGCCTGGGTGGCTCAGTTGGTTAAGCGACTGCCTTCGGCTCAGGTCATGATCCCGGAGACCCGGGATCGAGCCCCACATCGGGCTCCCTGCTCGGCAGGAGGCCTGCTTCTCCCTCTCTCACTCCCCCTGCTTGTGTTCCCTCTCTCGCTGTGTTTCTCTCTGCCAAATAAATAAAATCTTTAAAAAAAAAATCTGAAATTACTGTCCCAGTGCTAGTCAGTACTAGTGGAAAAACTGTCCGTTGTCTACTGTCCAGCTGTCATGCTTCTGTGGACGTTGTGTGCTTGGAGCTGAGGATCCAGCGCTGGACCGTGAGCCACAGGTGTTCTAATGGAGGCACTGGCCCTGCCCGAGGACGAAGATGGGCTCTTGGGGGACAAAAAATATCTTTCTCTCTGTAAGTGCAGAGACACATGTACAAGTATAGGCTATATCGATACCATTAATGTTTCATTAGATGGGGGCGAGTAGACAAAAATGTCCACAGGGGCTTCTTGGGGGCGTTCTGATGAATGGCCACTGAGGAAAACTGCCTCACAGTAATAGCCCGAAATACGGCACATCATGTTTTGTGTTAATTAGCCCCCTTTCCCCCAAAAGTGTACATGATGCAATTCCTGTGCCTATTGTTTTTTTGCCCCATTCTACTTAAATACTTTTACAGAAAAAGAGGCATTTTACACACATAAAAATTTGCCCATCTGCCATTAGACCACCAAAATCTAGCAGTAGGTGCTTTCTGCACATAATCCTGAAGACTGAAAATCTCCTTTAACCCCTATACCAACTTCTCAAGTACTTGGATGCCAAACTGAAATAGTAAAATATAGAGTTTTTGTGTTTTCCGCTGTTGACTCCTTACCACAACCTTTCTCTTAGAGCATGCTCTGAGTGGGGGCGCCTGGGTGGCCTAGTCGGTTGAGCATCCAACTCCTGGTTTCAGCGCAGGCCGTGATCTAGGGATCATAGGATCAAACCCTGTGCCAGGCTCTGAGCTCAGCAGGGAATCTTCAGTTTGAGATTCTCCCCCCCCCCTTCTCTTTCTCTCTCTCTCTCTCTCTCTCTCTCTCTCTCTCTCTTTCTCATGAATAAATAAAGCTTAAGGAACATGCTCGGAGTGGGGCGGGGCTGGGCTGGGCTGGTCCAGCAAGCACGTCCAGCGATCCTTTATGGATAGTCGGCCAAACAAAGCCCCAATTGTTTGATCCTCAAAAGAGAGGGCCCGGATGGGATGTGTGCCACTTATAGCTTAATAGGAAATGAAGTAATTCTTGGGTCATGCTTCAGCAGACTTGTTTATCTGTAGCAGTATTTCGTTGCCATGGGTACGGTGCTTCATAGGGCGATAAGGAGCCTGCAGAAATGCTCTCCAGCCTCTGAGGGTACATACCTCCTGACCTGCCAGCTTAAAAAAGATTGGAAATGGATGCTTGTAAGAGGAGCATTAGCAGTTAATTAACATTGTTGCTTCTCAGCTAGGTGCTGCTGCCTTTTTTTTTTTTTTTCTTTTTTTTGAGATTTTATTTCTTTATCTGGCACAGAATGAGAGAGCACAAGCAGGGACAGTGGGAGGGAGAGGGAGAAGCAGGCTCCCTGCTGACCAGGGAGCCCAACACTGGCTCCATCCCAGGGCCCCGGGATCATGACCTGAGCCAAGGGCAGAGGCTTAGTGACTGAGCCACCCAGGCGTCCCTTCAGCTAGGTGCTTCTTGTGTTTTTGTTTATTCTGCATTTCCCCCTCTTTATCTTTTCAGTTCCCCAGTGCCAAAGGCAACTTTCAGCTCCGGAGTTTTACTGGGTCCTGCCACAGAAGCTCTTTGTAGAGTATCGGGAATCTCTTTTCCTTGAGTGACCTAAATGGGAACATTTTAACTTTATTTCATTTTAGTTTAGTTTAGTTTTAGAGAAGGACGGGAGGGAGGGCCAGAGGGAGAGAGAGAATCCTAAACAGTCTCCATGCTCAGTACAGAGTGGGACGCGGGGCTCCATCTCATAACCCTGAGGTCGTCACCTGAGCCAAAATCAAGAATTGGCTGCATCACTGAGCCTCCCAAGTGCCCCGTCAACAGGAACATTTTAGTAGCTAAATAATAATAATGGTGACAGCTACCAGTCCTTAGTGCCTGCCTCAGGCCAGGTGCTTTGTGCATGGCCATCTCTAATGGCGTTTAACAGTCGGGAGGGCGGGTGGCTTTGGGCATGGGGCGGAGTGACATGTTCAGGATGACCTACCCTGTGCTCAGTGGAAGGTGAAGAGTCCACAGGGTATTTTCTGACTCCTCAGCTAGATGCCCGCGTCCCCCAGGACCCTTCAGTCAGTCAGGAAAAGATCTCCCTTGTCCCAGCACTTGCCGTATCTCTGTTGTAGAAGAAAGAACTGCGCCCGATTGCGGGCTAGACTGAGAAGGCAGTTTAAGAAATGGAATTGAAGCGTAGGCTTATTTCATTGCCGATTTGTCTGTCTTCTCCCCTTCCTTAAATTCTCGGGGGCTGCTTCCTTCAGAAGAAGCTCAGTGAATTTTTCGGAACTTCCTTTTCTAAAAAGACTTGTGGTTCTTATTTTCCTTCTTTGTTGCCAGGAGATTGAGTGGGGGGAGCGTCAGCAGCGCCACTGGCTGAAAACCCTGCCAGCTTCTGTGCTTATTAGGCTGCAGCTTCTGTGCTTATTAGAGCGAGGTTGAGTTGTGGTGATTATATCAAATCGGATGTGGTTTCCGCGTCTTTTCAGTATAGGTGGGCATCCTTAAAGGGCTGCGTTTTGTGTGTGCCAAGGCAGTTGGAAGGCTGGTGGCCCCTGGAGGGTCCTGTCTCCAGAGAGCATTTACGGCAACAAGACGCGTTATGTGTGCATGTGCAGTGGGTTTTGTTTTATTACTGGGTCTATATTACATGACTTTGTTTTAACATGTTGGGTTTTTTCCCCCCTAAATGCTTTATCTGAAAGGTTATAGGGATTAAAAAATAGTCTTGTGACCCACGAGCATAATAGAAAACAGCAGCATGAGAGAGTGGTGCCGCAGCCTCGTGTGCTGATTTCCAGACAGCGGGTGAGGCTCTGGGGTTTTGAGCGGCAGTAGCTCTCCTGGTGTACTCCCCAGTTTTTAAAAGAAAGGCCGGTCCAGGACACCCTCAGCTCTCTACTGCTGTTTTACTCCTCAGTGTTTCTTTTGAAAAAGAAGCCGAAGCCTATAATCATACCAAACAAATTCCAGATTTATGGCACATTTTAGTAAGGATGATTTATAGTCCCTCCTTCAGATTGTGAGTTCATGTGTGGAGGGAAGAATATCGCGCTGACAATCGGATAGCTGCTCCCGGGTTTCTGTGTCATGGCCTTCCCTGACACACTCCCTCCTCTGATACACAGTTTTATTTTACACCAAAATGCATCCACAGACAGAGCTGACGGTAGTTCACCATCCACCACGACCATCCACCATCTCCCTTCGAACCGATTTCTTCTGCTAAAGCAGCGGACAGAGATAGGCACGCGGAGGCTGCTAAGAAACACACGTGTGTGTGCATGATTCGGAACCACCTTCCATATCTCTCCCCTTTGTCTGTCTTTACCTGATCCCAGCCAGGTGGATTTCTGTGTGTGTGTGTGTGTGTGATGAAATTGAAGATCTGGAATATGGGATGAACTCTTTTCTATACAGAAGGAGCTCTTACAGGGTGGCACATGGTATTTAGGTATTTATAGGGTCATGGATGCCTTAGTGGCATTGTGACTCCCTCTCTGGTTCAGGCTTTGGGATTTCTTACCTTTGCACAGGCTTGAGGCGTGGAATGCTGTGCTGTAATTCTTGGTTAGATTCATGAACCACACCATTCTTCCTCTACTGTAATCCTTCCAACTGAAATATATATTGTTACACATATATTTCTGTCTTATTTAATTGGAACTGAATTGAGACTAGGTGTGATGTTTTGGGTGGTGGTATTAAAGAATTTGACTCTTCTAAAGAAGACTCTTCTAAATTCTAGCTCTCCACTTATAAGACCAGGAGACTGTCTAGATTTAACATAGAGGTGTTATCATTTCCCTCAGGCCACAGAGCTAACAAGTAAGGAAAACTGGTTTGAACCCATATTTCTGCTGTCACTAAGCATCTAGATGTAACCACACTATTATCTTCTCGAAACTGTAATTTCCATCCCTTGAACTTACCTTCTGCTTCCATTTTTATGCTTTTCAAACTGTTCTCTATTCTTGGAATCTCTTGCTAACTTTCTCTCCCTCTCTAGCTTCTGCCTAGTGGCACCCACAGGCTTTGACCTCTGGAGAAATGCTGGGGCCCGTAGAGGTGTCCTTATGCTATAGATGAAGAAGTTGAGGCCCAGAGAAGGAGAGGTGATCTGGGGTCGCACAGCGTACGAGTCTCGCAGCCAAGGGTTGAACATGGTGTTTTTATTCCTTCCCTGCCGATTCTTCCATGGTCTCCTTATTTCCTCTTCAAGTCTTCTTGTACCCATAAATCTTGAGAGAAGGGGCAGACTCTAGAGCAAGGATGTAGGCTCGCATTGTAATTCTGCCACCTAGGAGCTTTTTATCACTGTAAGCAGATTACTTAATATTTTTGTGCCTTGGTCTCTCCATCTGGTAAGTGGTATAATAGTGGTATCTATCGCATAGAGTTCCTATGAGGAATACGTGAATGGTTACTTGGAGAGCACAGAGAATAGAGCCTAGCACGTCGCAAGTATTATACAGGTGTGTGTTAGCTAAGGTAAGTTAGGCGCCATGCATCTGAGTTCTGACGGTTGCAGAGCTGGGAGCAGGGTGCCTGTCAGAAACGTTCTTCCTAGTGGCCACCTCCTTTGTGAAGTCTTCCTGCTCGTACTCACCTGTGAAATGTCCTGCTTCTCTCCCACCGGTTGCACTTGTGTTTCTTCTAGAACCCATCCCACTCTCACTTCCTTTGCAGTTCTCTGCAAATTGTTCGATTCCCCGTTACAGACTGTAAACTTCTGCAGGGCTGAAATGGAGGGTTGAGTCTCTCACCCTTGTAATCACAGTGCTCTGGGCTTGGTGCATATGTAGCTGTTGGATTTTATAAAAGTTTTTTTTTTTTTAACCTTTTTTAAAAAAAGATTTTACTTATTTGAGAGAGAGAAAGAGCACGCACGAGCAGGGGGTGGGGGATGCAGAGGGAGAGAGAGATGCGGAGCTCGATCCCAGGGCCCTGAGATCATAACTTGAGCCAAAGGCAGATGCTTAACTGACTGAGCCTCCCAGGCGCCTCATTATAGAACAGTTTAAAAGAAACACTTTCTGCCAGAAAAATCTCCACACCTACTACCTGAATCCTGTTTCTATTGACATTGTTGTTTTACATAATTAGGCTGGCTTCCCTTCAAAGGAAGATTAGAAGATTTTTTTCCTAACTTCATTTCATATGTTAGATGTGTAAGTTTAACATATGTGTCGAGTTGAAACACGTATGTGGGTGTGCACGCAGGGCTGCTCTCTTTCCTATAGCCTTCATAGAAAGACTTCAGCTCGGAAGGCAGGGCGAGTACGTGGTGGAGTTAGGTGTTTGTGTGGAAGCTGATCTCAGTGGTTAGTGAACCTGCTCTTGTCGCTCAGAGTCTCACCGGCCTGTCCTTCGAGCATTAGGCCCCTCGCAGGCCAGGGCAGACTTGCGTCCTGATGTAATAGGCCACGTCCTTTGGCAGCAGACTTGAATTTGAATAATGGATTCCGCTGCTTACGCTGTGTGTGTAACTTCGGGCACCTTACCTCTCGGAGTCTCAGTTTTGTCACCTGTAGCATGAGGACAGTACATAAACCAGTCGTACAGAGAAAGTGACATGCCCGCTGCCTGGTACGCACTCGCGGCCACCCTGAAGTTACACAACAGGGAGAGAGTTCTTTTGTCACCAGGGTAAAGGGCCTGAAGAGGCCCCTGGAGAACCGTATGTGGAAAATCAATTTACTTCTTATTCTCATTGTTCACACGGGAAAAACAAACAAGCTTAGTTTGTTCTGTCCACATCTGAGCCTCTCCTGGCCAGTGGCCACGGTATGGAAAGCGAGCTCTCTGGCGCTGTAGCGGGCTTCCTCGGCTTCACTGCCACCGTGGCCGGGCGGTCTCTGCGTGCAGGGGTGGGGGAGGCTGGGTGTGCAGGGGCCTGCGGCAAAGCAGGCAGAGCACATGGTGGCATCACTCACGCAGCAGAAAGATCCGACTCCGTTTTCCTTTCTGTTTTTCTCATCATAGATATTTTGGAAGAAGCATGAGGATGTCAGCAGCGTACTTCTAGCCAGTAGAGATCAGTGTTGGGAAGTTGGGGGACAACGGGCTGTTTCAGTGACTGTGTTGTGCATGTTGTACTTAATGCCCTGAGGCTAAAAATCCAGCAGAGTCTGGTTCTCCAGGAAGGCCTTGCCCGCAGACACGGTGTGGGTTTCATTCGAGTGGAGCTCTGGGCTGGCATCTATGTGGCAGCTCATGAGGTCTGCCCGTCTGTACGGTGGGCTCTGCTCTCTGGCACCCGTGCTCTCTCTGGACGGGGCTCTGGCCACAGCATTGCATCATCCGTGTGTGAACCAGGCGGTGTTGCTGATGTCATTACAGTACAGGAAAGAACATGTATCTGACAGCAGAAGGCATTCTGTAGGCCTTGAATTGCTAATAATAATGAAATAAAATCAAGTAGTTTTGTACTTTTCAAAATGTTTCATCATTTGATCAGTTGCACTGTGGTGATAATAGGACAGTGCTGGGGAATCTGATTAATCCTTCTATATTAACCAATCCACATGGCTTTCTTCCTGCTGGGTTTCCAGATCTAGCTCAGCTGGTCGTATCAGACTTGCTAGGCCTGACAAGATCCTTGAGCTTTCATTCTTTCCTCTGTTCGAGTTGAACAGCCATACTTTAGTACATCCTGAGATCTCAGAGACTGTTCAGTGCCAGATGTTAACTATAGGGGATACATTTGGGGTACAGAGTTGTTTGCTGGCAGTAGGGAACTAATTCAAAAAGAGCTGAAAATAAGTATAAAGAAGTTTGGGTTCCTCAGAGCAGAGGAAATAGTTTCTTTTAGGAAGGAGAACTTGTGTATTGTGCAAGAAGAGCAAAGGGGACCCACTCGCAGGAGGACTGTGAGACTGTCCC
>PITA01031821.1:0-14697 GCA_004023965.1 Spilogale gracilis
CAACATGTATAATAAGTGCAAAAGATGTACATTTGTATCCATACATACATGTATAGGAAAAAAGACTGCCTGTAAATTGCTTAGTTTGGGTAGAATTATAGACATTTTTCTTTTAATTTCCTTCATTTTACAGATATTATACAAAGAGTATACCTTTATCAGAAAATTATCTTCATTTTTAAAAAGTTAAGATAATAAAAGTACCTTAAATAATTACAATTATAGTATTAAAATATTAATTGAAAAATGTAGGAATCCTTCCTAATAATTGTCCTTTAATATATAGCTTGCTAGTGATGTGATAAATATTAAGCTCTCAAAATATATATGCCACTATGCTACTTACTCATGGTGAAAAAATGTTTTTCAACCACAAATTTTTAAACTTTCTTTTTCGTATCATAGGGGAACTCTTGTAGCTATGAATGGAGCAAATCGTAATGCATTTTGTGTGTAAGTGATCAAAAGTAGCCTAATGGATATTACTCATTTATATGAAGCAAGAATGATTTCCATTTTAGGATTTGCATGTCCACTTGAATCATGACCAGTTTCTTCACTGAGTCATATATCTTTTTTCCTTTGGATGTTATGTTTTTTTCAGGCAACCATTTATTTACTCCTGTTGTATATTCTTTTAGTTCATCTCCTATGTGTCTTATTTGTTTTCTTAATTCAGAGATAGTATACAGTGGGGCATTTATATCTACATAAGAAAACTCCATTTTTTAAGAACTAACATCAGTATAATTAATTTCTTTTTCTTTTTCTGCCATGTGAATAAAATCCTGAAATCTGAAACTTTATTTCACTTTAGTTTGGAATTTAGTTTGTTTCCTATTTACATTTTATTCATTGAAAAGTCTCATGTAAGTATTTGGATTAGTGTTAAAAATTTGATTGCAAAGTTATGACACATGATGATATTCTTAAACTTAATATGGAATCATGGTTTTATCCTTGGCTTTGATTACCTTGCCTTTAAAAACTGAAATTTTTTCCTTGTTTCTGAAATTTTTCATAATTTTTTTGTTTTAATTTCATTTTGTATAGTCCCAGTAATACACTAAATTTGAACCTTGTATCGTTGCTGTTCACTTTTTAAATGCATTTAATTTTCTTTAAAAAAAACAAGCTGAGGAAATATTCATTACATATTCATTACTTAGCATTCTCTAGTCATTTTAGATTTTTAAACATTAATCTTAATGGTTAAAGTGATCCCACTTTGAAATGATATATTGTTTAGAACTGTGTGAAATTCTTTAGTAAGAACTATGTGCTCAGAGGCGTCCTCAGGTGCACCGAGGCACTGAAAAGCTAGTTTTCACTGACACATAGGCCTTTTTATCATCAGGATGAGGTAGTGGTCATATTTTAATTAAAATGTCAGAACAAATACTGTTGGAGTTATTGAAAATGAATCACTAGATAAAGTGAGCACTGGGCCATGGCAGGTCAAAGAGGCAAAGTCACCTGGAGAAGAGAACTCAGTTCATTTTCCTGCCTAAATGAGAAAGAACTTTATGAGCAGCATCAACCTATAGTGCATTAAAGCACATTCTTCTCTGTAGCAAAAGCACCTACTTTCACAGATAAATGGCTTTTATTATTGTGTTTTAATTACTTGATAGTGATATGAAATTTTATGCTTTAGAGCATTGTAGTTTGTTTTAAAATGTGTGCCAAAGGAATGACATTTCTTGAGTTTATTTTTTTCTTCTAGAGTTCTACATTCTCTTTAGTGCTTTACTTCATAACCTTTGTGAAAGTCAGCCTAGTTACCTGGCAAGGAAGTTTATTTATCGTAAAAGATAATGTTCTCTTCTCAAATACAGTACATATTTCCTGGTGTCTAAGAAATTCCAGTAGGTTTGTAAATGGTATTCCCTCTAATTCCTTCTATTTACTTTTTCACATTTACATTATCAGCTGGAGCTCTTGACATATGCTGTCTTAAGAAGCAGTTGTACCAATACTTTCAAGAGTCCCTCCAAGCCTCCTTAAAGAACATCAAAGATCTTTAGACCCTTCCCTATTTCCTAGTCCAGAGAAAACTCAGGTGTTTTATGTTTAATGAACCTGATTGTACAGGTGAGAAAATTAGGCAATTGCTCACCATTCATACCAGTCTGGATTAATTCTTCCAGACTTCATAATATCCTTCAGAAGACAGAGTGAGCAGTGGTATAACTATCCTAAATGATGTCTTATTTTACTCAGGAAATTGAGATTTTCTATATGAATTGAAATAAGAATGTCACGACTACTATATCTTGAAATGTCTACAATGTAGTATCATTACTGCATCATGTTCTTTGTCTTTTTCCCTTGCTTGTGCATGGCATGTGGAAATATATCATCCCATTTCACTCATTACCTATCTCAAAAAACCAAAACTACCTAAAAACAAAAATTACCCTTACAGGTATTATTTGGAGGTCTGTGGCTGATAAGGATGTTAGTTCATTGTTGGGCTCAGAAATCAAATGCCTTATCTTAATTTGTTTTTGTATTTGTTGTATCCAGACCAGGTCACAGCTATGATAGTCTCCTACACTCTTGACCTCATGCTGCTCTACTATGTTGCTAAAATAGTCTCTTCCTAAATATGGCATGTAATTATAGGCCAATTATTGGTTGTATTTTTTATGCCATTGTTGATTTTTTTTCTGCCTACCTTCTGCTGTCCTTAACCTAGTTTAATTTGCCTAAGATCTTTTTCTAAATCACCTTTTACTTGTTCAGTCCTTTATACTATCTAATTGATGAAATGAGCTATTACAGAAAACCAGTTCTACTCCTGGTTGGGTGATGTATTCCTAGCCAAACCCTACCAGCTTTAATATTTTTTGACACCTGTGTAGTTCACAACTGCGTGTTATTTTTTTCAAATATCTCTCTGCCTTCCAGCTGACCTCAAAGAAAGATGAAGCAATTATATGTCTTTTTGAGGGTTTTAAGGTCAAAACCTGATAACTCCCCTCTATCTAGAGCATTTATCTTCAGCCTGTGTCAACTTTTTATCTTCCTATGGTTCCTTCTCAATGCTTCAACCTCTGTGAAATTTCTTTCCTGTAATCTATTGGATTATTCATTTTTCCCAACTGCTTTTGAGTGAAAGTCCTCCTTTGAGCTGTAACTTTCATGAAATACAAGATGAACTCTCTTAATGTATGCTTAGAAATGGACTGGGCAATATTAAAGGAATTCCAGACTTTAGCCCACTTTTCTGCAATGCTTCTGGAGTCTGGTGTTGCAAGTCACAGGCAGTATGTTTAATTATCTTCCCATAAGATTTAGTGAAACTAAACCTAAAACCAATAAGTTTACTAAGAGCTATATGGTTTTAGTTATGAAATATGAGTTTCATATGTTCCTTTATTTTGTGAGTCAATAGGTTTCACCATCTGACGTGTGTTTACATGAAGTTAGTGATACCTTAGACTCATAGATCTTAGCATTAGGAAGGGATAGTGATCATAAGGGATCACTTGTTCTGTTCAGATTTTATTCATCCTGTCACACAAATAGTTATGGATTATTCAAAATGAACCGGAAAAAAAAATTTGGTATTCTTGTAGTGGAGATATTTTAAATTAAATATAACAAAATCCTATTTATCCTGAATTGGGCATTCTTACTAACTGAATACTGCAATTAGCAGTGAATTTCACTACATTGATTACCAACTTAACAGTAAGAACTCTTTAACTAGACAGTTATGCCTTTTGCATTTTCTTTATGATTTACAAGGTGCCCCATGGTCTTGGGTAATCTTAATATACACCCATTGTTATCATTATGCAGAATTTTAATTTTGGTTCAGATTCAGGCTAAAGAAAAACCTGTAATCAATAAATATATTAACAGCAATATTTTCTGTTTTCAAACAGAAAATTTATAACACTTCTAAGGAAGAATGGCAAGGAAATAGTTACTAAGATAGCAAAGACTAGGTTTTAGGTATTAATAAGATTGAACCTTTTAATAAACATATCATACTTTTATTATACCTGAAAACAAGATGAAAATCAATATAGAAACTACTCACTGAATCTGTTGTGTGCTAGGCCCTCTGTATTATGAAACATGAAAACTCAGGAGACTAACCACTAAGTGTGCTTTATCTGTACATCTCTATCTCCTAGCCCAAGCCTAACACACATAATAGATGCTCACTGTTAAATGAGGGAATATGTGCTAAAAACAACTTTAAGTCTCACCACCTTATTTTTGTTGTTGGTTGCCATTACTTTTATAATCCAGTAGGACAAAGCATTGGTGAGTTATGGTATCAATGTGTTAATCCTGTATATACTATTCTTAATAACTGCTTTATTGAGACATAATCCAGTTCACCACCTAAACTATAAAATTCAGTATTTTTAATATATTCATCACATGGTTCAAACATCAACACAGTCAATTTTAGAATATCCCCGTCACCCAAAATAGAAACCCCACACCTGTTAGCAGTCATCCCTCCCTTACCCCAATTCCCCTAGCCCTAAGTAACCACTAAACTACTTCCTATCTCTACAGATTTGTCTCTTTTGGACATCTCAATCCTGTATAGATCATTAACTTAATAAATAATTTTTCAAGTTGGTTTGCTTATGTGAAACATAAAAAAAATTGTTATCTTCTTCAGTGGCATATTTAAGGATGAATGTGTTCAGAAGCACTTTGACATTGCGCTGGAGAAATAATAGAAATCCAAGAGAACACAGTTGGCGTTATACTTAAGTGACTTACTAGTAATCAAAATAATTTTTAAAATCTAACTTGTCTAAGGTTGAAAAGCCATAATTGCTAGAAATATATACATGTATTAGAGTGTGTGGATAAAAATTGACTTTTTTTACATACAAAGTTCTGATTTACTACACTATATAATCATGGCTTTGTTCATAATTGGCTACATATTGTATTAATTGACAGGCTTATTATACTATAGATGTGAGTAAAATTTATGTCTATGTTTAGAAAATGAAGACGTTGAAAAACCAAGACTACTATGGGCCCTTTACTTCAATATGAGAGATTCTTCAGATGTCAACAGGAACTCTTATAATGATTTACCGTCCAACGTTTATGTCTGCTCTGGCCCAGACTGTGGTTTAGGAAATGATAATGCAGTCAAACAGGTAAGCTGTTGGTGTTTCTCAGTTTTGTGTTGAAACTCTGGTGTGGTAGGAAAAGTGAACTCATTTAATACCATCTCTGTAACTTGCCGCCAAACTTTTTCCTATGAATGACAAAGCTTCTTTAAATATACTTTAAATATAGTATCCAATATTTTCACATTCTTGACTATAAGGATGATTTTGCAAGTGAACATTTATGAGTTCCCATTGTGGGAATAAGGATGGAAGATGTTAGAAATACATATTCTGAGAAATGAAAGTTACGCCAGTTTTCTAAAGAAACATTGCTTCTAATTTAAATTGTTTGCCTATTGTTTTATTATTTTGAATTACACTGTTTTTCTTTGTTAACCTATGACTTATTTCAAAAGGAGTATAACTAAGTAAGTAGTCACATACAAAATGTAATTTTTTAAAAAGATTTTATTTATTTGACAGAGAGAGACACAGCCAGAGAGGGAACACAAGCAGGGGGAGTGAGAGAGGGAGAAGCAGGCTTCCCGCCGAGCAGGGAGCCCGATGTGGGACTCGATCCTGGGTCTCCGGGATCATGACCTGAGTTGAAGGCAGTCGCTCAACCAACTGAGCCACCCAGGCGCCCCTAAAATGTAATTTTTAAATGGTCTTAAAGCATATTCTTCTTTTGGAAAAGAACATGTAACTTACATTTTTTCAGAGTTAACATGATTTCTTTAATATTTTGACACAAGCTGGTGTCCCAAAAGTTACTGTCATAGCTGCTGAGGAGTACATTAAATAAAGGTGGAATTTTGTGACAGCACTTCTGGGCAGGGCTATGAACTGGTACAGCATAAGCTGACACAAGCTGACAAAAGTGAACTGTGATTTCATTTAGATGAAGATCTATTTGTATATATAAATATACTTCTCTGTACCTGACAGGAAGAAAGAAAACAGAAAATATATTTTTGGGGGGCACAAGTCTAAACTTCTCACAGATATAGTTGGCATATCTGTTGAATCAATAAGTGGATAATTTAACAGTAAGACTGCAGATGGAAGTTTCAATCCAACTAGTGGCAGGGATCTAATAGCTTCATTGACCCTTTAATTTTAATCATAGTGGCAAGGCCATGACCCCATATATCTATAGTTTTTTTGCCTCATTCTTTGTTTCTCATCTTGAGAGTCTAATGGTGATCCTTGATAATCCTATTCAACCAGTGATATCAAAAGTGGGAAGTCATCCATCATTCATTCTATTAGTTTAATAGGAACCTGAGATGGTTCAAGTTCTATTTATGACTTAAAATGACCAAGGCATTTTTGCTTTGCTGTTCCATTTTTTTCTAAGCAGAATTTCCAACATGTTTTCAGCCAGATAGCTCAGGTGATTTTTTAAAAAATATGTGTTTATTAATTTTAGAGAGAGAGCATGTATGCGAAGGGGCAGGAGAGAGGGAGAGAAGCAGACTCCCCACTGAGCCAGAGCCTCTGAGATCATGGCCTGAACTGAAATCAAGAGTAGGATACATGGATATTAAGGAGGGCATGTATTGCATGGAGCACTGGGTGTGGGGCATAAACAATGAATCTTGGAACACTGAAAAATAAATTAAAAAATAATAATGAGCACTAAAAAATGTTTAGGAAACAAAAAATGACATTTAAAAAATAAATAATAATTCACTATTCAGAATTTCAAATAAATAAAATATTAGTACTTGGAGAAAAAAAGAGTAAGATGCTTAACTGACTGGGCCACCCGGGTGTCCCTAACTTAGGTCATTTATATTCCTGAGTGGATTATAATTTTTTTCACCAAAATGGGAAGGCTTTTTACATCAGGCTTATTATACAAGTGCTAATGTGATCTTAACTACCAGATAGAAGATGATAATTAAAGGATAATTTTGTTATGAGGTAATTTGCTTCCCAAGAAGATAGACTTTGGTGTTATCATAGTACAAAACAATAATAATGCTACTTTTGGTACTAATTGTATACTATTAAATATGAGTAGTTTTAAATTTTTATATAGCTTTTAAACCTCACATCAGTTTGGAGAGAAATAATACCTACTGTAAAGGGCATCAATAAAAATATTTATAAATAGCCAGTGTGTTTAAATAAACTTGTGTTCTAATTCCAGTATTTAATCCTATGTTCAGTCTAATCACTAATTGATAATTTCTGTTTTCCAAATTTTCTATAAAATGCTCTTAGAAATCATCTAGGCCTTGTCTGTATAGCAAACATAAGCACCTGGAGATTTTTTTTTTCTTTTACAAATGCTTTATTTTACCAGTTAGCCAGTTTGCATCTGCTTTTTGTATTTGTAAATGTATAGATGTTGACTAGCATAGACCTGTTTCCCTTGTGTTCATGGAACTATTTATGATTTGAAAACGAACTAGAAATATAAAATGGACTGTGTTTAATACAAGTTAAAGTTGTGTACAGGAGGAGCACACCAAGACATTCTCTATTATCAACACAATGATGCTAGCCTAAGTAGCCTAAGTGATAATTGTGATTCTGTGACTTGCTGATTTTTATAGTTTGTTACTTAAAGGTTGTTTTGTTTTTTTTTCTGAAACTGACATATGTCTTAATATAGGTAGTGTTTAATCTACCTACACTACTGATGAACAGACTGGTCTATAGTTCTGTACTCCCAAGATCATTGATAGCTCACTCCTCCTTCAGGACCCCCGATCTCCTAGGATGCACCGTGACCATGAGAACAATAATTATATAGTAATGTATTCTTTGTATTATATTTCAGGTGTAAAATGGTTAAATTGGCTGACATGGGCAGCTTAACCACCATTTAGAATGTTGTCTTTTTGGCATATTAGCCATTTGTTTATGACTTTTGGTATAGAATTTGTAAGTTGAAGACCAGTTTTATAGATCATATGACCTATCAAGTTGCAAACATAGTGCAGTGTCATTTTCTCCTGCCACTGAGGGAGAGGGAAATTTTAGGTGTCACATTTTCAACAGCTAACATTCACTGAGCATTTTCTCTGTGCCAGACAATACCCTAAGTATCACGTGTATATTATTTCATTTGGTCCTCATAACCCTATGATGTTAAGTATCTGTGATGTGCCCATTTTACAGATGAGAGAACTAAGACCCAAAAGGGCTAAATAACTTGTCCAAAGAGTACAGATCTGGTAAATTTGTGGGCCAGAACTTAAATTCAGGTCTGTTGGACCCCAGTGCTTGTATATTCATCTAGTGTGCTGTGCTACTTTCATCTTGTTAATGTGAATACATCCTAAATACATTAAACTGCTAGACTGACAAAATTTTTTTTTTGTATTGTCTAGATGTATGGTAAGTAAACATAGGAATGTCTTTAGTAACTCAGTGTGTCCTCTCTGTATTTACCAATATAAAGAAACCAAGTCATAATATAATTATATATATATAATTATAATTATATCCCTTTTAATTTTTTTTAACTACATGAAATTCTCTTTAAGATAACTTCTGGCTTAAAAAGACAAGAAGGATTGGGGTACCTGGGTGGTTCAGTTGGTTGAGCATCTGACTCTTGATTTCAGCTCAGGCATGATCTCAGTCATGCTCCAGCCTGGTCATGAAGCCTGCTTGAGATTCTCTCCCTCCCACTCCACCCCTCCCCACTCATATTGTCTCTCTCTAAAAAAAAAAGAGGGGGTGGGCAAAAATGGTTGATAGTTAACACAATTAACTACTCTGAACTAACCTGTTTATGATAACTCTCACAATAGAGGCTTAGTTGACAAATGAAATGCAGCAGACCAAGAAGTATTAGATAGACCTTCCAGAGCATGGCAGTTGACCCTAAAAGGTTCCAGCAGTTAGGGAGAGGAGATGGGAAGGGCTAGAGGCTGGTTCTAGGAAATTGGCATTAGTGAGAATCAGTGACAGATGGGCTGATGGTGAGAGTTCCCACAAGCAGATAGAAAACAAATAAAAGTGGTGCAGCAACTTGCAGTTGGTTAGCAGTCCTAGGAGATAGATTATGACAAGAATATATGGAAACACTGTGGAATCCAGCCACAGGAACTGAGGTCCAGGGGAAAATATATCCAACAAGTAAGTAACAAAAGGGATACAAAGTGTGAGACTCGGAGGAACTGGAATAAAAGTAAAGTAGTATTAATAATAATTATTATATGTATATTCAACATTTCTACAATATACAGTTTCAAAAGTTCTTTAGTTCAGGCACCTGGGTGGCTCAGTGGGTTAAAGCCTCTGCTTTCGGCTCAGGTCATGATCTCAGGGTCCTGATCTCAGCATCGGGCTCTCTGCTCAGCAGGGAGCCTGCTTCCTCCTCTCTCTCTGCCTGCCTGTCTGCCTACTTGTGATCTCTCTCTCTCTCTCTCTGTCAAATAAATAAATAAATAAAGTCTTTTAAAAAAGTTTAGTTCATTTTAAAAAAAGATGTATATTGGGATACTACTCCACACTAGGAACTAAGGATCTAGAGTTGATTAAAACCCAGTCCTTGTCCTCCCTGGAGGAATGTAAAGGAGAAGAACATGTAAACAAATGACAGTGTAGTACAGTATATGCAATAATAGAATAAAATCCAAAGTTCTAAAGTAATACGGAGGAGCCATGAGCCCTATTTAGGAGTCAAAGAACTTTGTAGAGAGGGATATAAAAGATGAGTAGCAATTCCCCATATAAACGGAAGATAATTGAAACATTCCAGTGTTATAGGGCATGCTCAGTGAATCACCGCTGACACTATTAAGGGTTAAACAATGAGAAGTTTATTATAACTGGCCAGCAACCACTCGCTAGAGTCCAGTATCTGAGAGGGCCCCAACCCTAGGGCTGTCTGGGTTTTTAAAAAAACAAGACATATCCTGGTGGGCATGTCTCCAAATAAATGAAACATACCCTGGTGGGTATGTGTCTAAAGGAACAGAACATATCCAGGTGGAATGTCTCTAATCAATAGCAAAGCATCAGCAGTAAGCTTATCCTTCTACAGAAGCGGGAGTAGCTGGTTATGCAAGATAGCATGGTGGGGTGATGTCTTAGCTTTGTAATCGACCAGAGCCAGTTGGGTACTTTCCAATTCCAAGTTCTGGAAAATGTTTATATTGTTAGGGCTCACCGAGGGTCAGATGTCGTAGTTAGCCTCACAACTGCCATTTTGTGTATCTGGTAACCATTTTACACCAGCATCTGCACCAATCCATGATAGAAACAAGAAAGTGTACATAAATAGGTATTAGTGAAGCAAAAAGTCTGAAAATGTGAAGATGGGATGGAGTAAATGACAAGATCAGAGGAATAGGAATGTAGGGTTTTGTATGCCATAGCAAAGATCTTGGATTTTTATCCTTTCAAGAAATGGGGAATCATTGAAATGTTTTTAGCCAGAAAATGGCATAGCCAGAATTTCATTTCCATAGACTCCTTCTGAAGGCAGCATGGGAGTGGATACCCTAGAGGCAAGGTGACCAGTTCAGAGATATTGCAGTTGTCTGAGGGAAAAAATGATGTATGCCTGGGCTATATCTTTAGGGAAGGAAAAAAAATGGAGTCAAGAACTAAGAGATAAGATTGTCAGTATTTGGCCATTGATTGCATGCAGAGAGTGAAAGAAAGTATGAGGGAGGGAGAAATTAGACAAGGTTGCGATAAAAGACCAAAAGAGAAACTAAAGGATGATATAGAGGCTCTGACTTCATTCCTCTTGCTTCTAAGAGCTAAGTTTCTCCAACAAAGACCTGTGGTAATTTCCTGGGGTGGAGAGTAAAGCAGGCATCTCAAATATTTCATTTTAAAATGGTCACAGTAAAATGGCTTGTCCAAAAAATACACCCTTGAATTATACTGAAGACGAAAAGTATTTTTCTCTCTCTCCCTTCTTTCAACTTCATATCAAAGCTCAAAAGTTTTTGTTTAGTATCCACCCACTCCCAAGGAATGTCACTTTTAATCACCTGATGGACCATCCCCCTGAGTCTACCAGCTGTAGATGGCCAGATGGTAAATAGTTCAGATTTTATAGCCCCTGTTGTCTCTTCTGCAGCTACTCAACCTTGCTGTTGTAGTGCCAAAGCAGCCACAGAAAGTAGATAAATGAATGAGAGTGGTTGTGTTCCAATAAAATTTTTTATGAGATTAGCAGGCTGGATTGGCCTGTGGGCCATAGTTGTCAACTTCTGGCCTGAGGGATAACTTTGTGTGCATGTCAGGAAGAAGGATTAAAGTGGTGCAGAAAGGCATTGTTGCCTTTAAAACAAGCATATACCTTAAAACGGTTAAATGACTTCTTTACTGGTAGGATAGAGTGTAAGCTCCCTAGTGTGTCAGGGACCCTTATCTAACAAGGAGCTGTATTCATCTAAATAAAAGTAAGGATATGTTTAGAATAGAATAGCAATATTTCTTGTCACATTTGCTTGTGTGTGTGTGTGTGTGTGTTGTTCATTAAAATCACATTCAGTTTCTTACTCTCTTCCCTGCCAGACTAAATTCATCTGAGATCTTGACATTTTGGGGCTCCCGGACTGCTCAGTTGGTTTGACTCTTGGTTTTGGCTCAGGTCCATGAGATCGAGCCCCCACATAGGCCCACATCAGCCAGTGTTGGCAGAGTCTGCTGGAGATCTCTTCCTCCTCCTCCCCACCCTGACTCCTCACCCCTACCCTAGATGGTACTCTCTCTCTCTTTCTCTTTCTCTCTCTGTCTCTTTCTCAAATAAATAAAATCTTTAAAAATAAAATAAAATCTTGACTTTTTAACTTAGATTATTATTAATAACAGCGATAACAGCTACCATATATAGAGGCGTAGTCTCTGCCATTTCATAGACAAGAAAAGTGAGGCTCAGAAGTTGATTAAGTATTCCCCCAGATTGTATTAATACTAAGTAGCTAGAGCTAGCATTTGCACATGGCCATCTATTCAGACTCCCTGATCTTGAACACCATGTTATACTCCTTAAAGCCCAGGGGGAGTTAAATTATACCAGAAAAGCAAATAGTTGAACAAATAGTGAAGAATTTTCTTGATTTTAATAATGACTTGTTAAAATTATTATGTGCGAAGTTTGATTGTACAGCTATCACAGATAGGCTGTTTGGGGAATTTATATAAAGAATATTAAAGTTTTGAAATTGTATCTCTATAGACATTATAGAATGAATGGCCTTAAATCTCAGCTATCTAACACTTACTAATCTGATCAAGTACTGATATATTTATGGTTAGGCCTGAATGTATGCATTGACTTGGAGAGAAGTCATGGAATTCTGAAAGCAGATTTTTAGGTCATGTCTGTAACTTAAAGAAATTTTCAAGGGCGATACTTCAATTTTTAAACTAATTTCAGAAAGGCATTTACATTTTAAGCTGATACCCAAAAACTGTTGTGTCTTTTCTTTCCTTGCCAGGCTGAAACACTTTTTCACCTAATCTGCCCCAATGAAGACTTCTGTCCACCTCCACCAAATCCTGAAGACATTATCATTGAAGGGGACAGTTTATAACCTGAGGTTTCTGAATTCAGTGTCATAGCCGAAGCTAACTTAGAGACTCCTAAGGAAAGCACAAGTCTGGGAAACCCAGAGGAGGCCTCTCAATAATGTACATACACTAAATTGAATACCCCACTTTGTAAATCCTTCCTGGCCTTGGAGTCTTCTTCATGGAAGTACTGAAAAATGTTAGAAAACAGCAGCAAGTTAATATAAATAATTACCAAGAGAAAGCAGGTCATAGAAATCCAAAAGTGGATTTTCCTTAAAGAGGACATTGTAAGAACACAAAACACTCATAAAGCACTTTGGCTTGCCTGCCTTAAGATACCAAACCTATAGAATTAGCAGATAAATATAAATGGATTGGCTCCCAGGGTATAGTAACTATGGATATGAAAGTATACCTATGCATTGTTAATAATTCTGTCATATTCAGAAAGCTTTTCTTACCACTTTGGATCTTTATTTGAAAGCCACATCTTCAGAATCAGGTCACATATTTCCTTTATTTTTATTCTGTTTTCTTTATGTGTATGGGCATGATGACACAATGATAAAAGTACATGTAAATGTAGTTAAGGAAAACTAAAGTATTATGGTCTAGGTAGGAGGCTCTGTTTGGAATAGTTTTTTTTTCTTCTATCTTGAAAATTATTGAAAGTGCCAATATTAAACTACACATTTTTACAAGTCAAGAGTCCATTACTCAACATTTTTTAATGTTAGTAGTGATATTTTTATGTGAATCATTTACACAGTAGGAAAGCTTATAGGACTGAAGAAATGGAAGGAAAGGTTTGGATATGCTCATCAGTATGTGGAAATTCTGTTCAGTCAGGTAACTAAAGCCTAATTGTATAGGGACCCAATTTAGTCATAGCTATACTAATGATATTAGACAAATTGTTTAACTTATATTCCTCACTTTCTCCATATACAAAGTAGAAATTATAACATGCTATCTACTGTAGGAGAATAATTTTGAAGATAAATGGAGTACAGTCCTTAGAATGGTATTTTTGGAGGGGTGCATAAGTTTTCCCCTTGACTTGGAGATGAATATCAAAAAACTCATGTAGCAAATAATTGTTTTCTGTCAACTCCGCCAACACAATAGATCACAATGTTTTTATTGCAAATAAGCTTTAAAAAAAAAACCTGTTTCCTAAATTAGTATTTTATAGTCTTATGGACCAGTAAACATAGTAACATGAAATTGTGGTTTGGAATCTTAAAAAGGAAAGCACGCTATAAATTCTTCATGTTCTTTTTCTGCTAGGTAAGCCTGAACCACTAAGGACTCTGAATACAATATGACAGTTGGTAAACCCTAATAAACACTTGACATGAAAATGTTGGAACTATATATAGCCAGCAAATCTAGTTAAAATGACAGTGACTGTTAAAATTTTACCAAATGCCAAATTCTGATGGTTTGCTCTAGTTGAGCAACAGTTTGGATTTATTTCAGTAATTAAATATATAAAAAGTTTATTTTGCATTCTGGCCTACATTACCAATCAGAGAGCCATTGCTACAGTAGAAAGCACATAGTTGCAGTGAGGCTATAACCTCTCCAGATTTCAGAGAAGATCTTAAAGGAAGCTAGCTCTGTCAGATCACAGATTCATAGAAATTGGAAAGAACCAAGGATTGTAGCTCTTGCCTCACCTTTCCAGTCCCCTGTGGATACAGCTGAATCCAGATGGAAGGAAAACCTTCCCAGCCTATCAGATTGCTCCTAACTCCTCTTCCTATTGTACACTCCATCTCCTATCTCTTTGGCCCTCTTTATTCTTCTCCCTTCCCCTTTATAATGTCCTACAAATCAGGGATAGTAGAATCGCATTGTAAAGCCATTTTGTTATATAGATTCACATCTTTCCTAAGTCAAATCATGTTTCCTGAAATCCAGCTATGCCATGTGCTAAATGTACGATACATACCTAGAAGCACCAGGTATTGACCCTGCCCCTCAATACAAGCAATATAAAAGGTTCCACTATGTGAAAGTGCTGAGTCTGAAATACAGTTGCAATAAGTTACACCAATTAAGGTATTGTACTCTGTTATAGTCT
>PITA01031822.1:0-14695 GCA_004023965.1 Spilogale gracilis
GCCCAAGCCACTGGAAAACTTTGGTGGAGGTACCTGTAAATGTGAATGAAAGCCCCTCTGGGCTTTCCCTGCCTAGAATTCGGAAAGCCACATACCCTGTGGGTCAGGGCCATATGTCCTTTGTGTGCTTATCCAAGACATATAGTTCCATTCAATCCTCCCCCCCCAATCATATCTCTGTATCTCTTATCTGTATTTCTTGATCCCTGTGCCTCAATGGTCTCAACTTCTGTGAGTTTAAGCAACCACTCTGTACCCTGCAGTAACAATACTAATCCTGTCTCTAGGGTGGGTGCAAAAGCAGTTAAAGATTTAACTGCACCACCCAACTTCCTCACTTTTGAATAATAAAAGACTGGGGCCCCTGTCAGTCAAGAGAGGCAAAGGAGGAGGGCAGCAAGAGAGCCTTCGAGGAGAGCAGCAAAAAAAAAACAGAGAGAACTTGCAAAAAGAGACAGAAACAGAGAAGCAAAGAAAGCAGCAGAAAGAAGCAGACAGAGAGTAAGAGAGACAGAAGAAGAGAGAGAAGTAGAGCAAGAAGGCCAAAGCCAGAGCTAGAGAGCTAGAGCTAGAGAGCCGATGCTAAAAAGCCAGAGCGTGAGGCTGAGCCTGCTTCATAGGTCTCCTGACTGACTTTGGGTCTGTCAGCTTGCATCAGATTTCCGTGTCTGAGTCATTATTTTGCCCGCCAGACATCCTGCGGTTCGGGACCCACATCTCTACGGAGGCTGGTCCCCGGTGGTGACACCTGGATGGCTCAGTCAGTTAAGCATCTGACTTTGGCTCAGGTCATGATCTCTCAGTCCTGGGACTGAGTCTTGCATCAGGCTCATTGTTCAGTGGGGAACCTGCTCCTCCCTCTTCCTGTTCCCCCTGCTCAAACTCTCTCCCTCAAAAAATACATAAAGTCTTTAAAAAATAAGTTAAAAATAAGTCCTTCATGTTACCTTGTTCAGGTGAAGATTAATTTGTAAAGATGATGACAATTGTAGTCGCCCCATGAGACTTGTTGATTGTATGCATTAGCTGTTGGGCTGTGGAAGAAAGATCATTGAGCATAGAGTTTGTGGAGCTTGCTGAAGTGTATTTTATGCACATTATCCTCCATTATCAGACCCTCGGTGTTGGAGACCCTGAAAAGCCACAAAGTTATCCATAATTTAGTAATTTAAAATATGTTTTATATCACCTTACATTGTACTATTTTGAAAGGAAATCAGAAATTTAATTAAACTCATAAAAGGTAGGAAGATTCTATAACAAAAATTATTTCTAACCTTTAAAAATGGATATAAAATACATTGTAATGAGTCCGTAGTGGTCTAATTACTAAAAAAATATGAACATAAAAATGGGGATTTTCACATATCTTCTATTATAACCAAAATTAATGGTCTAGGAATAAATTTAGAGTGTTTAACAAATTTTATATCAACAATACATTTATACAAGCTTATCTGTTCTGTCGGATTTTGCAAATTCAACTCTGGGAAGACAACCTTATTTTAGGTTTGTCTCACAGAGCTCCAACTTCAAGGAAATTACCCTTCCCTGGAATATCTTTGTGAGCCTGAATAAATGAGATCCTTTCTCAAATTTGGATTTGCATTGGTAAAATAAGGGAAACAGACATACTGGTCTAGTATTATGGTTGATCTTAGTTTAAATGGGATAACACATGTACAACATTAAGCAAAGTTTTTCAGCACATTGTAAATGTTCACTGAATTTGTATTAGTATTACAGTGTAGTAACACAAATACAAAGAATTTGTTATGTGTATTGCTCAAAATGACAAATTCTAGTTGTTCCAACACAGCTCCACAAATCCCAGTAGATTATTTCATTGATAGTTTGTGTATCATTTATACATTGTTCTATGTTAGCCAACTTTCCTGGATAAGTTTCTACCAGGTAATGACCCAGTGATTCAGGGTTCTCCAATCATTTGACACTGCCATCTTTATAATATGGCCTCCACTGCACTGGAGAAAGGGAAGAGACAGTGGATAATTGAACAGGAAGTTTGATGACCAGACCTCAATGTGGCATACTTCTCTCTACAGCCTATTGGCCAATACTCAGCCAAATGGGACCCAAGTAAACTACAAAGGAGCAGGTAAATGTCTTCTTCCTTTATGTCAAAACAGAGTAATTAAGATTAGTGAACACCTAACCATCCCTTGTCACATTCTTTTTTTTTAAGATTTTATTTATTCATAATAAATGTATGACGCAGAGAGAATGAACACAAGCAGGGGGAACAGCAGGAGAGGGAGAAGCAGGCTCTGTTTAGAAGGAGCCTGATATCGAATTGATCCCAGGACCCTGGGATCATGGCCTGACCTGTAGGCAGATGCTTAACTGACTGAGCCACCCAGGCGCCCCATCCAAGTCACACTCTCTGTTTCTGCTGTTATTGCTTTGCGACAAATTATCTTAAATTTAGTGACATAAAACCACAACTGCTATGTTATGTTCAGAGATTCTATGGGTCAAGAATTCAGAAAGAGCGTAGGCTTGTTCACTCATTTTATCTGATGTCTGAACTCAGTACTGAAAGGCTAAGAAAAACTGCATTTAGCTTTCATGCGGTTTGGCTTTCTTATAGCATGACAGCCTCCAGATACTTGGTTTTTTGTTTGTTTTTTTCTTTTTGTTTTTGCATGGCATTTCAGGAATCCAAGGATAAGTGCTAACAAAGCATATACGATATTTCCTTTTCTAATCTAATCTCCAAAATCATGCACTGTCATTTTTATCATAATTTACTGTTTACGAACAAGTCAAAATCCTCCCCCGTTCAAGAGGAAATAACATGAACTTCAGCTTTCAGTGGAAGAAGTGTGAAGGTCAAAAGGAACATCTGGGTTGGGAAATAATATTGAATCCGTCTTTGGGAAATGTAATGAGCTCCACTTATAATACTCTTGTCATTGTCACTATCATTGCTATTAATAATTTTTCACTGATTAACTTTGTTATCATAAGTTGGCTTGAACAGCATACTGTTTTTAAGTTTGAAAATAAATCAATGGAAATATTGCTAAAATACTGCAGGTAATCATTTGTTTAATAAAAAGTTTTGGGACATTCTCATTAATAAAATATTCTAGTTAATAGAATATATTATTTTATAATAGAATAACAGTATTTTAAATTACTACATTTTAATCTCTTCTATAACTGTGTTCCTTGCCTATATAAGATGCTAAGTTACATAAAGTCCTTCTGATATCTCTCTCTAAAACATCCCTCTGAAATAATAATATCTAGAAAGTACAAGATAGAATAAAATTTTTGAATACAAAGTTGTCATGAAACTGGATGGCAAAGAATGAAGAGGCCATTACATTAAGAAATAACATTCTACCTCTTATAAAATCTCCTCAGTCAATCTCTGGAAAGATGTTTGAGTCCCTTCTGTCTGCTAAGTTTTAAGAACACAAACATGAGTGAGACATGATTCCTGTTCTCAATTAACTAGCATTTTCATGAAATAAAGAGAAATGTGAGCCAATGGTAAGAATTTATAGTAGTAAGTGCTATAATGAAAGTATTTAGAATCATCATGAGTGATTAATAGTTTTTAATTCTGTCAATTGTGTAAAGATGTAATCATTTGGTGACTTCTGAGTTGACTTTTGTGTAGTTGGAATTGTGATCTTGAACGTTTTCAAGGAAATGGAGTAAAAGCATGTTTAGGAAATCGTAATTAGGTCAGAATGCTGGGACTCCAGTGTATAGGTGAAGGAAGACTGGGATAGTAAAAAGAATCCAGATGATTAATATGGTTTATGCCACGTCAAAGGCACATAACCTTAACAAATGTCCAGAGGAGCAGAACTTCTAGGCTTGGCACAGAATATTCAGGATTCGTTCCAAGGGGTTTGTTTGGATGGGGGGCATCCTCCTCCCCTGCCACAGTCATCCACCACAAGTTTCCTAATATTTGAAAATCAAGCTTCTTTTAGCAAGAGAGAAAGTAGAAATTAGTGATTGGGTAGACAACAAACAATCCCTTACAATATATTTACTATTAAAGGAGAGTAGGAATTTTAATCACATGCTAATTTACTATTTAGGCCTCACTAAGTAAATTGATCAAGTGTAATTTTCAGGAATTGCTCTTCCTTAGGGCATGAAACCTTTTCAAAAGGGATTTTTGGAAGAATGATAAAGATTAATAATAATAATAATAATAATAATAATAATAGAAAATAAGTGAGGTTTGTGTTTGGAACCAGCCAGCATTTTGTATTTGAAATGAGCTAAAACCAAGCATCTGCCAACAGTATTTCTAACTGCCTAGCTCCCTCGTAGGAGATTTAGGAAATCAGACTGACAGTCAGGCGTGTTCACCACTAGAGCAGCCAAGGTGAAGGGATTGAAGTGCTGTCTTGCCAGCTTCAGGGACTCATTGAGTCTATTCCAGAGTATAACATGCCACTGATTACAGAGGATTTTGGTGTTAAATTGACAGAAGAAATTGCTAATCAAAATGCAAGTGGGAGATGTAACTGCAAAAAGATATGAACTCACCAATTAATGCACAGAGAATGATTTTCTCCTTCAGATGCCTTGTTTCGTTATTAAATCTGAAGCTTTACACGTTAGCTTCAAAAGAACCACATCAATCAGGGCAGGTTGCAAGACAGCGTGTTATGCTGTGATGAGCCCTGGATGAGAAATCAGAAGACCTTGGTCTTGGTCTCAGTTATATTATATAGTAGCCGTGGAGTACTGATTTCCTACCTTAAACATACTGTTTTACAGTGTCCTCATGGGTAAGAAGGGATGATCACACTTGTCTTGCTTATAACCATATATTTTAGGGGGTCCTTTCTTACTGTTTTTCCTTCTCTCATTTTTAAGGTATTCATTGAATTATTTGGGTTCATTTATTTTGATAAGTTTTTACTAAATACTTACTCTGTATTGCCAAATTTGTCAGACACTTAGACATATGGAGATAGATAAGATAGGCAAGATCTTTCTTTACTTGCAGTTTATATTCTCATGGAGAGAAACAGAAAGTAAACAATTAAAGAAAGATTTTAGACAAGGCAATTATGATGAATGATATAAAGGAAGTAAGCAGGATGATGTGATAGAGAGAAAACTGGCATAAAAAATGACAACATTTTAAAGATTTTTTATTATTATTTATTTATTTGACAGAGAGAGAGATCACAAGTAGGCAGAGAGGCAGGCAGAGAGAGGAGGAAGCAGGCTCCCCACTGAGCAGAGATCCCTATGCAGCCTCGATCCCAGGACCCTGAGATCATGACCTGAGCTGAAGGCAGAGGCTTTAACCCACTGAGCCACCCAGGTGCCTGAGATGACAACATTTTAAATACATCCATCAGGGGAAGTCCTCCCTGAGGAGATCATATTTGACTTAGTTAATAAGAATCAGGATGAGTCAGCAATTTTAAGATGGAAGGATATTGCAGGCAGAACAGAATAAATGCAAAGATGACTAGACCCGGGCTAATGCTGTTTATACCTGAAGAGCAGAAATGAGGCACAGTGTCTAAAACATAATGAAGGGAGGAATGATAGTAATATATGACTTTATTATATCATAGACATATGATATATATTATATCATGGATATATGAGAGTTGGACAGAGAATAGATTATTTGGGCCTTTTCAAATATATTAAATAGTTTGGATTTTATTCCAAAGTATTGGGACTTTTTAAATACTTCTATCACGTGAGTGGCATGATCCCACTTGCATTTTAAGAAGTTCTCTCTTGCTTTTGTTGACAGCTGACTTTCCAAAAGACCTCTAAAAATGTGTTTATCAAGCAAAACTAAGTTTATTAGACTTAATGCAGTAAAAAGTCTTCTTAGTGTCTCAAAATGAGGAAATTAGGTAAAACTCTTTACATCATTTTGAGGCCTGTGCTGAGGGATTTTAAAATGCAGCTTCAAGTAGGAGCACTGGCTGGGATTTGGTCATATTGTATATTTGGGTGGGAGAACACAGTGAATTGAAGATCTTGAAATGAGTCTAGATGAGCTTGTCAGTCTGGATAATTTAACAGGTCAGCTGGGTCAGTTTTCTCTTGCAGGAGCAAGTATTTCCTAGAAAAAGCAGTTAAGTTAGTTTTGCTTGATCTTAGTATTAGGGGCACAAGAATAAGAAAGTCTCTCCAGGTTCATTATTGTGTAACACAGCGCAGAGAATTCTGTTTTCAGTTCTCACTAGTCCGTGGAAAATATGTTGTTGGGGGTGGTTTGGGCAAGAGTAGAAGGGAGAATATCACATCGGAGTTTGTGGTAGGCTTCTTAGGTCAGCAATGAGGTTGATGTAGCTTAGCCCTACACTGTTGAGCGCAGTCGTCACATGTGGCTGTCAAACATCTGAAATTAGGCTAGTGTGAACTGAGATATGCTATGTTAGTATAAAACCCACAATAAAATTTGAGGATTCAACAAGAAAAAAAATAGAATATCTCATCTATTTTTTCTATTTATATTTGACAAATTGATGTTAATAATATATTTTAACCAAATATATCCAAAAAATATACTTCACCTGTATTAATTATTATTTAGTTAATATCACTGCTAGCAAAGTTAAAATTACACATGCTGCTTGCATTACATTTATATTGGACAGTGCTAGACTAGAGGGTTGGTGGAAGAGGTGGACAGATTTGAAATTTGTTTTGGAGATAAATTTTACTGAATTTTCTGGGAATAAAGGTTGAAACTGAAGGAAATTGGGGAAACAAATTTGCCTCTTAGGCTTTTCGTTTTGGGCCATTTTATGGATATGTGGCTTAATGAGCTAGTGGAGACTTGGAGAAACCAATTTGGGGTAGAAGCTTAATTTCATTTTAGTGTGCTCATTAGATATTAAATTCGCTTGTTTTATAGATATACAGGCCATTAGATATATGATTTTAGAACCTAGAACATTAATTTGTTCTATTATAGAAATTTGATTTCCCTTAGCATAGAATATACTCACCTTTAGAGAGGGTATATTAGAAAAGAAAAAAAAAATTATATAGGAACAAACACATTTAAAATTCAAGTTGAGGAGGAGTAGGTATCAAAGGAGACTGACAAGGAGTGACAGGAAAAATGAGAAGAAAATCAAGAGTGCTGAGTCAGAAGCCAAAGCAACAGGTTTTCAATTGTGTAGAATGTTACATAGAGGACTAGTAAGATAAGAAGATATGTTCATTGTATTTAGGGACATAGATGATCAAATAGGTACTGTATATTTAGATATTCAGGGCATTGGTGTCAAGGTTTTCGGAAACTGATGAGTAAGGCTGTAGCAGGCAAAAGAAGCTAAATACTGCAATTATAGGTTGAGGAAATGACAGCCTGTTGGGACGAGTACACTTCTACAGAGCTAAGATACAGGTAGAGAATTTAGGACAGAAAGAGAACAATTAGAATTTTTTTGAAATGTGTAGTGCTCTGAGAGAGATATTAAACAATTTTCTCTTTTCCCTTTGGAGTCCTTAGGAAGTTCTATGATGTCCTCACACCATATTGGGAGAAGAACAAAATAAACCTGACACCCTGATAATCTGAACCAACACATTGCAAGTGAACTCTTTACACTCTATGTAGACATAAAGTCATATGATTGTAAATATTATACATAGGCTTTTGATAGGAACTTGACTTGATGATGATGATGTCTTGATTCTAGCCCAGGTTTTTTTGGTTTTTGTTTGTTTGTTTGTTTTTGCTATTCTTACAGTGTTTGTTATTGAATCATGTTATTTTTCTTTGGAAGGCTTTTTCCCTGTGTCCTTATGGATATCTGCAGAGTCATTAGTCTTTGTGTATTTCTGAAAGAATTGTCTTTAAATGCAGTCTTTACCTATCGATTTCTTTGAAAAGGTTAGCTTTGTTCCAATACATTCTGCAAAATCCTACCACTATATTCTATTCTGTTAACTCCGGGGTTGACTTTTGCCTAGCTCTCAGTACTTTCTGTAATGTAAAGATTTAGTTTTACCTGTATTTCCTCTCCGAGTTATATTTTAATTACCCTAATTAGTTTTCTTTCAGTCTCAGATCACTTTCAGAAGAAAGCATCCCATGGGGAGCCTGGGTGGCTCAGTTGGTTAAGCGACTGCCTTCAGCTCAAGTCATGATCCCGGAGACCCGGGATTGAGCCCCACATTGGGCTCCCTGCTCGGCGGGAAGCCTACTTCTCCCTCTCTCACTCCCCCTGCTTGTGTTCCCTCTCTGGCTGTGTTTCTTTCTGTCAAATAAATAAAATCTTTTAAAAAAAAAAAAGAAGAAGAAAGCATCCCTTCCTGCCTGGGCCAGAGCTGAAAATAGATTCACTCACTGGCTATTTCCTATGTAACATTCCTGTACCTTAAGTTACTATCTTGTTAATAACTTTATACCCAATTTATAGTAAAATACAAAACCACTTTGTGAAAATATATATAAATAAAAAGTTAGTGATCACATTTTTATTATAAAAATAACGCATGCTTGCAATAACAAATTCAATGATCTAGAATAGTCTATGGTAAACACTTAAACCCTGACTATTCCTACTCCTCTGTTGCACAGTGTTTTCTTCCAGGGCTAATTGTTTTTAGCACTTTTATTTGTATCCTTTCTTTCAGACCACTCTCTACATAAATTCTAACATATATACCTGATTGTATTATATACACACATATATATATATAATCTTTTGTTTCTTTGTTTTAGCAGAAATAAGACCATTCTATATCTACTGTTAGGAAGCTTGATTTGATTTTTATAATTCTGCAATGTTATACATTAAGTGCTTTTAGGTTCAGCCCCAAATAAAAGTTACCATGAACCCATAAATCTGTTGATGATACATCTCTTTCTTATAAAATTTTCCTGTAGGTGAGAAAAGTGTGAAGGAGAAGAAAGGGGGAAAGGCATCCAGAGAAAAAACACAAGGGAAAGTGGAAGCAAATAGTCATTTGAGGTCATGGGTTGAAAACTGGAAAGTCAACATAATGTCATTAGTGGAGCATTGCATCGCTACCAAAATTATATCCCAAAATGCTAGAGCTGAGTTGAGTAAAAGAAAAATCACATAGCTCAGAATCTTTAGAAGACTTTGAGTTCTACAGAGGTGAAGAGATCTATTGCCTAAGTGCATACAGCTGGTGTCAAAGTCCCTGATCTCCTGTCTCCAGAATCAGTGCACTTTTGATGTTACTCCAAGCACAGATGCAAACAAACAAAGGATAAACACATTGTATTAACCGAAAGCAATTGTAATACAATGTGTTTAATAGAACATATTGTATTAATTAAATGCATACATATTTTTAAAAATCACTTAAAGAATTATATTTGAAGTCATTGGCTAAGAACAGAAATGCATTAATATAAGAACTGAAGAAAAGAACAAGTGACAAGTAGCTTGAGGGGAAGGTCAAATTAACTTCTCTGGAAGAGATTTTGAGGTAGGAAGATCAAGGGAGATAATTTAAATATATTGAATTTGCTTAAGAAGTGAAGTAAAGAGAAAATGCCCTTCAGTTTTAAAAAAATTCCCAACAGAAACTGAGAAGATCATGTAGAGGTAAAAGCTATATCCTTGAGCTGCTGATAAAGAAATGTAGCCTGAGGGGAGGAAGTTTTGTTGAGAGATTGTTACCTGGCAGAACTTTACATATATTCTCTCATTTCACCCTCAAAGAAACCCTTGAGGAAGGGATTCAAATAACCATTTTATTGGCAGGGAAGGAAACAAATCACTTAAAATTACTCTCCCCAAATCACTCCGATAGACAGTGTCCAACAGGATTCACAAAATCAAGCTTTCCTGTCTGGTTCCAAAACCTGGATGCTGTGCTACCCATACTGCCTTCAGGACTCTGAGGTAAACATGATCGAATGTTCTATCCAGTTTCTGGATTTAGAGGTGTGAGAGATTAATTTTAATATTTCTGAACTAGCCTTAAAAATTTAGAAAGCATAATTACATTCAGTTATAAAGAAGGTAAGGTTAAGGGAGAAAAAAAAAGAATGGTTCCCTAGGCATTGCACATTGTTTCAGAAAGGTTTTCTTTTTGTCCTTATGTACCTATTCTGCTGTTCCCCACTTTAAACTCTGCTTGTTTGGAGCTTGAAGAAATTCGAGTAGGTAAAAGAGAGGACTTCATAGCCAAGTAAATGAGTCAAGGCTAAAGAGCTGCTCCTCTCACTAAAATTTCTCCTTGCAGGTCAATTCTTCCTCTGCGCTGATTTTGCAAGTTGGCCTTGACCCCGAGACTTGGAGGCCAAAATGGGACAGGACTGGACTCTAACATAGAACTTGCCTATTTTCTCAGAACCCGTTTAATATTTTATGCAAGTACAGACTTGCTTTACAGTCAGGCCTCATCTGGTCCTCCTATTTGCTAATTTGAATTCATATCCCTCTTTAAGAAACAATTGTTTTGAAGCTAGTTATTCATTTGCAAGAGCAGGACTTTTTGAGAGGTAAGAAGAGAAGATTTTTATAAAGCAACAGTCCAATTTTAAAGAAGAGATATAATTTATCAATAACCAATAGATTTAAGAGAGGAAAAGCTGGGCTCCTCTACACCCCTCCCCTCACCCCCTTAACCCCCGGCCTCATGAAGGGTATTTATTTAGTGGTTTTGTCTGTCTTGGAGGATCAGAGTAACAAAGGATGTCTGAGGGAAAAATGAGTAGGCATATGAGTCTTTCAAGCCTCTTCCTGGATGAATGCTTTAGCGCTCCATGTGAAGGAACCAATATCAGAGTGTCAGTCACCATTGAATGATAATTTGTCGTCTACACTGAAAACATTCTTCCTGTTGCTGTTTAGGGATAGCCACAGACATTGTGCTTGAATTATACACAAGTGACTCTTCTGGTGTCTCTAGACTTTGCTTCTCCCTGTTAGAAGTACTATAAGGCTAACTCCCCTTTTACCAACTCAGGAGGACACTTACCAACCCGACTCCTTCCAAAAAACAAAAGAGGAGGAGAGACAGAGATAGAGACAGCGGGGCTTTGGATGAGAAACTACAGTCAAGGAACAGCTTCCCTGCCCAGTGATGTGGTGGATGCAGTTTCACCAGTTTGGAGTGCCTGCCCAGTGCCGAGCTAGAGCGCTGGTGAACTCTGTCACCATTTCAGCAAGGTATTCCCCGGGGGGGATGCTCTATGGCTTCTGTGTCCTCATTGCCTATTTCACTTCTAAGTTCATAACTGGACAGTGGAGGTACATGGAGCTAGAACTTCAGAAAGGGATTCTTGTGATCATACACACCCTTGTCATGTGGTCCAATGAACTTTTATATCTCAATTTAGGACATGGAAGCAAAAACTTGCTAAATATCAGTATGGATTAGAAAACAAGAAGGAGGATAACAGAACAAGAGAGAGACCTGCAGAAGCTTTGTACAGGGATGCATTGTCCTTCTGCAGCTGTTTGGCCATTATACAAAATATTTATGTGCATTTTGCTCTTGAGGGTAATAAGGGTGTTCACAAGATCAAAATTGTTCTGCCAGCCATGATGCAATGATGCTGGATTGCTTCTGTCAGGATAGCCAGGGAGGAATTTCTACTTTAGGTAGCAAAGAGTATAATATGACATCGGCCTGAATTTGGATAGCAATCTAGATTGAAAGAAGACATATTGTACTTTAGACAGTAGAATTAGATGTGTGTTCTAAAATTGAGTGGAAATAATGGTAAAAAGATACTAAGAGTGAGAGAGGGAGAAGCAAGCCCCATGTGGCACTCGATCCTGGGACTCCGGGATCATGACCTGAGCTTAACGCTTAGTGACTGAGCCACCCAGGCGCCCCTCTCTATAATAATTATTACTCGCCCCTGGATGTCTGTTTAGATGTCACTGCCTTCTGGAAGGATTTTTCTCAACCCTGCTTATGAATTAGGTATCCCAGTGTATTCACACAGCACCTCCTACCTGCCAATAATAGCGATTATCACAACTATCTATCGTGCTTTCTGCTAGAATTTAAGCTCTAGCGAAAACCAAGATTGTAGTGCTAAGTCTCCTTTCATTACTCTAGTATCATGATGCTTGGCACATAGCAGATCATAAGTGACTTGTTTTTGAAGGAATAAGTAAATGAATGACTTTTTCTGAAATTAAAAATTAGGAATATTAAAATGAAAATGACAAGAGTAATGACTTTAATTAAGAACTGATTCATTTTTAAAAATATTTTGATGCCTGAGGCAAATACACTTCAAAATATGTTCTCAAATTAATAGGTTCGTTTTGATACTTTATTTGATAATCACATAAAGATTTTGGAAATATAAATAACATAGGATAATATATATTGATTTTTACTTTCACAAAACTTACATTCTGTTTAAAGATTTTTAAACATATGTAAAAGTTAATATATATCACACATTTTGCCTTTTGCTAAATTAAATTATTGCTTTCTTTCTTTCTTTCTTTCTTTCTTTTTTTTTTAAGTAAACTCTACATCCAGTGGGGGCTCAAACTCACCATCCCTGAGATCAAGACTTGCTTGTTCTCCCAACTGAGCCAGCCAGGCACCCCAAACTGATACTTTTCATATTTCTGAGATAGATCAAGCATACTATTTTAATAAAAATACATAAATAAATAAAATAAATAAAATAATTTAAAAAGAAAGAATATAGTCTTTAGGTCAAATTTGGAGAACTTAGAGTTCATTCTTCCCACCCCTTAATAGCTGCCTTACATTAGGCAAGTTGCTTAACCTCTTACAAATGTTTCCTCATTTGATACATGGAACTCAGGATTAAATGTTTCATATATGTTAAGTACTTGGAACTCTGGACACAGTAACTGCTTACAAAATAGTTCTTTTATTATTTTTCAAGTAATGTTTACATTTTCAGTTTCTGAGCTATCATATTAGTAAAATTAGTATCATTCTTATATTCTCAAATCATTTTGATATAATGAAATATCATAAAACATTTCTTATGTAGCTGCGGAGCCATACTGCAATTGGTATTTTCTTGTTTAATTTAATTTTGCCAATATGGAACTATTGCAATTTCTGGATTGGAAGAGTTTAGTTCAATGGATTTTAGTCTACTAGAGTGAGTTGATGGAAAGATTCAATGTTTTAGATGCCAATTTACCCTTGAATAACCTATAAAAATGCAGCTCCAACTTATTTTCAAGAAAGGTTTTCTTTTTTTTTAAACTGACAAAATTATTCCAAAATTTGTCCCTAACAAAACAAATGCACCAAATAGTTAAGAAGATTTAGAAAATGAAGACTATGAAGGGGCATTTTCAATTGCTAGATATTTAAATTTCAAAGGTATGGTTTTAATCATATGGTACTTCTTCACCAATATGAACACAAATCCATGGAATGAAAGAGATGCCCCTGAAAGAGACCCTAATAAATGAATGTATTGGGGCAGACTATGAAAGGTGACCTCTGGCTAAAAGCCTCTTTCCAGAGAGCCTCTGTGTGCCTGGAATTTTCACAATTCCCTTCTGAGGAATTCCTAATGCATGCATTACTGTTTTTAGTTCTATATGACTCTAAAAATCTAGCTGTGGATTATTACAGCACGAACACTTCTCCTCCAAAGTCAGCCAAGTAGAATGATCAATAATCTATAAGGATAGCAGTATGAGAGGTCTATACTCTCCAGTACTGATATTATCTACCATATGTGGTATTTGGCCAATTCAGTCAGATTCTCTTTTGTGGTTTACATAAAAAAGGTCACATAGAAATAGCAATAATGAGAAGGAGTACAGAAGCCAGAAATACAAAGATAAAAGGTAGCAGTGAGGTGAACTTATTAGACAAAAAAGCTCTGAGTAAGCAGAAATAAATTTTGAAAGAATGTAGAGTTTATAATGGCAAGAGAAGAAGAAACAACAGAAGCATAGATAGAGTGTAGTTGAGTCACTGCAGAATATTGGATTAGGGAGCAATTTTACCACCTGCTGGTAAAATAATGGTAAAACAGCAAGTTTATTAGAGCTGCAACATTATCTGGAATGTGCTGGAAACTTTGCACCTGTCAATTTTAACCCACTGTTAGGTCACGATTGTGCCCCTAAAGATATTTTGATTCCAAGATTGTGAGCTAGTTTTGTTCTGGTGTCCTAGAAGGCTAGGAGGCTAGGCAAGGCTCTACCATGCCATCGTTATGTATAGTGAGAATATGGTGTGTAAAGTTTCTAGAAGTAAACAGAAATTTCACAACTCAATGAGTAATTTTAAATACAATAATCATCCTTTTAGGTAAAAGAGTTCTAGTGTTGAACAGTATGCAGAAAAAATAATGTTTTGCATGCTGTGTAAATAGAAAACAGTGCAAATGTCAATCGCATCAAACTGGATTAGAGAAAATTCATTTCAGTGATCACTTGACTGCTTTTTGAAAATAAGCCTAGATAAAAAGTCAATACAAGATGTTTGAAATTGGTATGGATTTTGACAATAGGGAATCCTGAGGGCAATTGAAAATCTGAGGGTAATTGTTCATTATTTTCTCATGAACAAGCTGAGCAAAAATCCAAAGGAATTAGTTCTAATAAATTTACTTTATGATGAATTTTATGTAGTATGAATTATTTTTGTGTCTGTCTGTCTTTCACTTAGCATAATATTTTTGGTCTCATCCCTATTGTTGCTCATATAATACACTCTATAATACACTCCTTTTTATTGATGAATAGTA
>PITA01031823.1:0-14698 GCA_004023965.1 Spilogale gracilis
TTCCTACGGTGCTGTGGTGCCCGGGGCGGGTTCTACCCCAGACTCCAGGCTCCATAACAAACCAGCTGGGCCAATTTCTTTAAATTTCTGTGTCTCCTCTGTCCTTCTGTGATGTGTGACGGCGGCTCTCGTTGCACGAACGGTTTCCGGATGGAGGAAAAGGCAGCGAGAGCCGCCGTGCCCTTTACCAGCCTTCACCGAACGGCCATCCCCGCGGGTGGCCGCCCCGGAGGAGGGTCCCACGCAGCTCGCCCCCACGGTGCTGGGAAGCCACCACAGCTCTGCCACGGGGAGAGGGCCACGTCACGAAGGCCATGGACGTGAAGGGAGCAAAGGCAGAGGACAAGGCACGGGGCGGGTAAGACGTACACCGGAGCTGCTCCCTGTTCCCTTGCTTCCCGGCACAAGGTGTCTGCACCGAAGCTGCCTTCTCTCCTGGCTGTTGTCCCACGGGTGCTCCACTTGTCATGGTCTCGCGACGGTTTCCAGAGGAAAGGAAGGTGGGGAGCCAGGTCTGTGATTTCTGGAGAGGCCCAAGGGCGGCTTCTGGACGGAGCCTGGGGGCGGCGGCTGGCTTTGATTCAGCCCCCAGAGGCTTTGCTCCTGCGGCTTCCATAGCGGCCCGTGGAGAGTGGAACAGCAAACGCTAAGTGGGCATAGCTGGCAGGGGGCCAGGGTCCTGGTCTGCGTTCTGAGAAGTGACCCCTGATGAGTGTAGTGCCCTGGGGAGGGGCCCCAACACACATGAAATGGGGGGTGGGGGAAGGAGGAAGGCCCTGACCCCTTGCGCCCTCCCGGCCCGACTGGGGGGACGGCTGCTCCGTCACCTGGAGCACGATGGGGCCGCAGCCCGTGTGTCCCTCAGGCTCAGATGCCTGCACCCTGGACCTGCTGTGGCTCCTCAGGGAAAGGAGCACAGGTCCTGTGCTGCGGGGTCCCCACCCCCCTGCCCGTGCCGCTGGCCTCCACTCCTTACACAAGCCGCACGTCGTACAGCCCGGGCCTTGCAGCAGGAACCCCGCACGCGATCGTCTCCAGGGCGGGGAGGGACGATCCGAACTCCACCGGGTCAGTGCGTGTTGTGTGAGGGTGACGGCCATCCTGGCTCCCTCCCTCATTTGTTTGGTCATATGCACACCCCTCGGGGTGATGGTCACAGGCCTGCACGGACCCCTTCCCCACCAGCAGGGCCGAGTATTAGGAACTGTGTAGAGAAATGCATGCGGAAGCCTAATTAGCATGAATGATTAAGATTCTTGGCCATGAGTTATTGAGCACTGTAGGTTCGGTGCTGTTTCTCATGCATGACTTCGCTCACCTCTCCCGGTAGCCCTCGGGGGCAGGAAACGCCATTGCCTTCATCCTGCACTAGGAAGCGGCGGCGGGGTGACGCCAGATCATTAGCTTCTCAGTGGCGGGGGCAGAGCCCGTGCCCAGGGCAGACGGACTCCAGACCTCAGCCGGTAACTGGGTTCTTGTGCCGCAGGACACGGTTCATCTTCGGAAATCCCCCGTCCTTATTGTGTTTGGTCAGAGAATCAGAGATTTGTCTCTGCTGACAGAGCAGAGAGAGCAACAGCACAGCCAGCTCTGGGAACACGGTGGTCGGTGCCCTGGTTGAGGAGGCCTGCCTTCCTCCTTCCTTCCGCGGTCCCTCCTCTGTGCACAGTGCTTTTCCCACCTGCGGGCGCTGAGGAGACCCTGAAATGTGGCCGATGAGACCCAAAGACGCTGCAGATGGAAAGGCAGGGGACACAGGTGGTTGTGAAGAAGGGGCAGGGGGAGGGGACGGGTTCCCTGGAGCTTCAGGTACACGGAGAAGGGGCGGGGGGAGAGGGACGGGTTCCCTGGAGCTTCACGAACCCGGCAGAAGGGGCGTGGGGTGCAGGTACTCAGTGAGATCCTGCAGTATCCCGGCTACACAACCGGGAAGGAGTCCCAAGGGAACATTCCACGTGGAGGTCCACACACAGACAGAGCTTGGGAAGCAGGATTAGAGCCTCTTCAGTCTGCAATGATTTTCTTAATAGCAATGCTTATGTTAACTGATTCCAAGTCCTGGGCTCACTGGTGCTTGTCCTCTTCCCGCAAGCTGCGCCAGCGGGGGTTAGATCAGGAGCTCTTCTCCTACTTTAGTAATTCACATTTTGGAATATAGTGAAAACCTGTCATATGAAAGTTTGGGGCTGGGACTTAAATCTGCAGTATCTTCCTGGAGTGCAGGCCACGCTGAGCTGCAACAAGGCATCCCTGATTTCTCAGCCGCAGTTCTCAAAGCCCGCCTTGCTGCTCTTCGAGAAGAACATCCAGGGAGGCAGAGCGTGTGCAGCCTGTCCCTTCGGAGCCCACTGGTTGCCCCCCAGAGAGACCTCGCGCTATGGCCCCCAGGATGGGCTCATCGATTTTAATGCCAGATGAGTAAATAATGATGAGGGGTACTTAACATCTTAATGGGCCATTGATTATTGCTGGAGTCTGAAGGATTCTGGGGAAACAAACAGCACTGAGATAGGGAGTCAAGACCTTCAAAATCCCCACAATCGCAGTGAAGATGACGTAAGTGGATAATGAGGGGATGTCTGAGATGACTTGCCGCCTGTTGCATTTCTACAGTTCTTGCTCTGCCTTTGGTGCCATCTGTGTGGGGACCCGGAGGGTTGACGCGGTGACAGCTTCCCGTTGGGAGAGGAACACCACTCTCTTGTGTGGTCTCATTTAGTCCGGTGCACAGGTCAGTCTCGATGTAAAAGAGATTTGAAGTGTTTCTCAGAGCAGTCCTCCCCTCAGGGAACCCAGGGAGGCTCCCAGAGAATGTCTTAATCCTGCTCTTGCATTGTGACTTTTTTTTAAGTATAGTACTACTGAAGAGGGTCAAATAGAGGTGATGAATAGTCACCACTGAATATTAGGCTGTGTTCTGGTTTCCCTTCTTCGACAGCTTGGATGGCACACTCTGTGCCCCCTTTGAGGTCAGGCCAAGTGATTTGCTTCCGCTAGTAGAGTGGGTGATGTCACTTCTAGTCTGAAGCCTTACGAACAGCGTGAGATTTGCTGGAAACTTCCAGTTTGGGCACTCCTGGAAAGGTATGTGGGCACGGAGCCTCCATCGTCTTCAGTCCCCGAGCTGTGACGATGCCTAGACCCCTCTCCTAGCCCGTGTTACAGCAAGAGTGGGAGAGCCTCAGAGCAGTAAGCCTCTCCGGTTTGAGGGTGGTTTGTTTCAAGTGCCCATCTTGATTGAGACAACTTCAGTGTAGATCCGGGGCATGGGACCTGCCCGGTGCTCGCTAATAATAGGATGCTGGTTTTAAAGATACGTTCCCAGATTCTTCAGACTCATCCTTCAGAAGTTAGGGTCCACTTTTCCTTCTCTGAGTATGTCCTGCACCCCGTGGCTGCTCTAATTCATGAGAACAAGGCTGACACCTTAATGTACGGTCACTGTCTCTGGGGGCGTTGGGCTTCCGCTCTGTCCCCTCTCCAGGCTCACTCGCTCTGGGGAAAGCCACTGGCATGTCATGGAGAGTTGCAGGCCACTCACGGAGAGATTGCATGTGAGAAACTGAGGCCTCCCACCACCACCCATGGATCTTGGGAAAGGCTCCTCCAGCTCTGGTCCAAACCTGAGACGATGCAGCGCTCACCAACATCTTGGTCGCAGTGCGATGAGAGACCTGAGCTAAGGCGTTCCCAAAGTCTTGACGGGTGAGATAAAGAAACTATGAGATAAAAAAATGTTTGTTATATAAGCTACTAAGTATCGGGGCACTTTGTCATGCAGCACTAGATAACTAGCACGTGGGGAAAGGAAGAGAGCCCCTAACTTCTGGTGGTGTTGACCCTACATATGATCTTGCTTACGGAGGCCTTCACGACCCAGAGTCTCCCTCATAATCTGCAATATCTCCCAAAGCTAGTCCAAATAAACATGAAATACAGTTTAAAAAGTGACGAGCTTACTGTTCAATCAGAGCTTCAAGACATTCTCTTCATGTCCTTGCCCAACCCAATGGGTGACCCTAAATTCCTGCTCTAGCAATTCTAGAATTGCCACCGATCACTTAAAAACTTGGATTCCCAAATAATTATGGGACCGTCTCTAACCTTTCCCCTTCAGCTCAGCAGAAAGTGGTCATGGTCATCTTTATGACACAGATAAACTCTCTTTCTGTATTTATTTCATTGATCGTTAAGCGCCAGTGAAATGCAAAATAGTTTTTCAAGCAAACACCGAGTCTTGGTAAAGAGCTACAGTCAGCTGAGGACCCAGCTGGGGGAGGTCTGAATGTGGTAAATCCCAGTCCCTGCCCACCGTGGGCTCAAGGTGCGGTTGGAGAGAGCAGAGCCATACGAGACCGACTGACGCACACACGATGACATCCAAGGACAGAACAGTGTGATGCGAACCTGGCCCATGACAGCGGTCACACCTGCGACCTGTAGGCGCTACGTTCTGGAGCCTGAGCAGTAGTGCCGCCTGCGGTTTTATTCGCAGGCGCTGGGAGAGGTGGCTGCTCGGGAAGAACGAGGCCCAAGCGGCGAGAGAGAGCAGAGCCCCCTTTCTCTCCACGTGGGGACTTTGGAGGGATTTGGGGCAGGATGGCCTAGATGGCCGCTGCTCCTCATTCTAACCCAAGACTCCATGCTTCTGGGACTCGCTCCCGTCAGATTTTATTATATACATTTCTTCATTTCCTCTTTCCTCTTTAAACCTCTTTATGTCCTCTAGAGTTTCTTGTTGTGTCAGTAACACTCCAGCAGCTGTCATTTCCTGAGTGCGCGGACCGCTCCGTGCGCGTGGTCTTCATCCTGCTGTGCGCCGACCGAAGGAAGACACAAGCTCTTCATTTTGTGAAGGAGAAAGCAGAACTCCAAAAGTCTGAGTGACTTGGTCAGGTCGCAGAGCTCGGATGTGGCAGGAACAGGGCTTGAGTCCGCGCTCCGTGACCAGACCTGCCCTCCTCAGCTCAGTCGTCTCGGCCCCCCACCCCCCCACATCCCCCCCACCCCCCGTCCCGCAGCTCAACCTCTCCCTCTGCTGTGACAGTGGCAGTGGAGTGTCGCAGAAGGAGGGGGCACTTCTCCACCAGGACCCCAGGAGAAAGGGCACGGGATCCTCTCAGCCGTCGCAGTCTTGGCTGGTGGTCCCCGTCTCAGGGTCCCTGGGAATGATCCCCCTTCTAGAAACCAGAGATCTGCTCCTGTGCGGTGCAGGTGACCTTTATCCGATTGCCCCAAAGGCATTGCCAAGTTGAGTCTGGAGTTCTGTTCCTTAGTTCCTTGACTTGACCGCCTGCCCTTCGTCCCGCTTCCCCGGTGGCCTGGAGAGCAAAAACGAGCATATGTTGCCAGGGGTGGGCAGGGCTCTACTTAGCTCCCCCGGGGCAGTGGGAGCTGAGAGATCGTTGCGTTCTGGGCTTAGGGAAAGTTCTGAAAGCTGCTTTCATGTAAACAATAGGACCCAACAGAGAATGAACTTCTGGTCCATTATCCGTGACTTCGGTTGGCGTTCTAGAACACGAGGACAAAGACCTGAGCGGTACAATAACCCCCAAGAATGCACTGCCCAGAATGTCTTATTGCGCTTCAGAAAGGAACTTGTAGCCAAGACTGGGAGAAGGACCAAGGCCCGACCCTGTGCTGGGAAGAGTGAAGTGTCATTGTGAATCATCATCGATCGTGAAAGCTCTGTACAGCTGGCTTACGGGAAGTCATCGAGCGGTCCCGCGGGCGGTCTGCGAGGGAGGGCAGGAGGACCATTTGTTTGACTATAATGACTCCCCTTGCTCCCTCCTCCCTCCTCCCATATACACTTTGCTTCTCTTCCTTTGAGCTAAATCTGGTTTGTTCTGTCTGCAGAAGGAAGTCTCCAGTGGATGCTGGCTCTTTGAATTCACACGCTGCTTAAGCTCAAGAGAAAGAAAGGACAGAAATCCCTCCCCAGATCTGATGTTTTAGTCTGTGTGAATCTGCTTCTATTTTTCTTCTTAGAATTTTAGTTTTAGTATCCACTAATGATAACCTGGTCCTACCGGGGGATAACTGAAGGTATGTGGAGGGAAGGGGCTAGGGGATAGAAAAGAGATGCAGAAGAAGGTGGGGGTAGGAAAACATTTCCTATCGTGAAGTTTAGGGATGAAGATGGGAAACTGAGCAAAGAGGGTCTGTCTGAGCAGACGAGGAGTGAGCAGGCGAGGCCAGGCTCTGGGAGGAAGAGATCATAGGGCACGCTCAAGCCGGACATCTCCTGGCCTGCGCCCTGGGAGGGACCCAAGGAGTACTCTCACCTTGGCTTAGCAGGTTGGGTAATAGGTCGAGCTCGTCAGATGCTGGCACTGTGGGCGTCCAAATGGTCAGGCCTTACAACTGAGCCCCAGATCAGACCACAGCACTTTGGATAGCAGACACATACTCTTAAAAACAAGAATGAAGAGAGAGCGAGAGAGAATGAGGGGGAGAGAGGGAGGGAGGAAGGAAGTAATCTCCTAAAGTGAAATTGTCTAGAACAAGAAAAAAATCAATACGCAGGCATGCATGCTCCTGAGAGGCAGAGGCAGAGAGAATTTAAAAGAGACTGTGTGCCGAGTGCAAAGTCCTCCTTGGGGCGGGGGGGCCCCACCACCCTGAGGTCGTGACAGGAGCTAAAATCAAGAGTCTGTTGCCCAACCGACCGAGCCACCCCGGGGCCCCAAGACTGAAAGTTTTTAGTAAGCAAAACATGATAAATGGAAAAAAGATGAATGGAAATTAATTCTGAAGTCTTATACTAATTTAAAGTGTATGAAACATTACTGGTACCTCTTTAATCCCTGTGTGTGTGCACGTGTTAATTCCAGTGAATGCTGAAAACAAACCCACATTCACTTCCTGTCTCAGGTTCATTAGCTCCCAGGTGGCAGGAACTGAGAACAGTGAGTTGGAAAAGGCCCAGTCCCTGTCCTCACTGGGACAAGAGAGGGGCCCGATGTGTTACGAGGACCGAGGGTGATGCTCAAGTACGTGGGAACCCAGAGACCTTTCTCTTAAGTCTTCTCTTAAGACTTTCCATAGTCTTGCCTCCGTTTCCCACTTGTCAAGTGTGTGGGGTGCTCTCGAGGGCTTTCGGGGTGCCTCCTCATGTCTCACTGGTGCAAGCTGACCTTGACTTCCCAAAGCAGAACTGAGAGGGCGGGGGAGTTCAGGGCGGGGGAGTTCAGGGCGAACGAAGATGGGAAGGGTTTTGTTGTTTTGCAGAAGGAGGGGCTTTGTCGTGTCACTGAGAACACGGAGCTCTCACGAAAGACTTTCAGCAGATGCCTGCGCCCTTTCATGAGATGAGTTGCCCTTGAGTTTCACGGGATGCCTCTATCCCTCTGCTTATGGGCCACGTGTGGTCGGTCCTGAGGGGCGATTAGAGATATGGAGGGTAACCCCAAATCATGGCCAGATGGGCCTCACAGCAAGAAGTAAGATGTCAGGCTCAGCGAGGAAATGAGTGTTTATGGAGCATGGGAAATTCACCAGAGAACTTCACGTGTGCTTTTATCTCTTTTAATCCCATTAGGAGGGCAATTGAGCTCGTGGAGTTAGGACAGCACTGAGTCAAAGACTGACCCACCGTGCTCTTGACTTTGAGGCCCGGGTTCTTTCAGGGACAGCCGGAATTTTTCAGACCCCTGGGAGGTCATAGGCATATTCTTAGGGAATCTGTTTTAAAAAATGCACCAAGGATCTGTTTTTTCGGATATGGTAGGACACGCAGACACGGAAATGCTTGTATTAACTGGGAGGCATGCCGTGCGGGACCACGTGGAGAAGCACCAGGGTCCGTCGGAGAGGTCGGTATGGGGTGGGGGGCATGTAGGCGAGAGACTTTACTGTGATTTTCATGGGAAGGAACCGATGACATGGGGTTCCCAGGCTCAGGATTGTCTAGCTAAGTAAGTCTCAGTGAGCTCTGGGGCCTCGGGGCTGTCCCTAGCTGTGGGCAGGGCGACAATGGCCCAGAGCGCGCGGGAGTATCGGAGGGGAGCTGGCTGGGCTGTCGGCTCCACACACGCCGCGGGCTTGCATCTGAAAAACTGGTGATTTGTTCAGGACTCTCTCTAGGAATTGGCTAACCCTGGGGGGCAGGTCTGCAGGGTCCTCAAGACCCCAGATGTCAGAGCGTCAGAGCACAGAAAATAAGACACTATAGTCAATGTGGGGTCCAAGTGCTCTGAGAGAAAATGTTAAAGTCACACTTTAATTTCAAAGATAAACGTATACATATATATGTATTTCTTCTTTTTCTGGTGACAAAGTGCACACTGCCGCGGAAACTATTTCTAAGCCTTCGCCGCGGGAGACTCACTCATCCCCGTTCATAACCGCATGACGGAGGAGCTTTCAGGAGACTTGCTGGAGGCCGAGTGGCATCGCCCGGGCCCTGCGGGTGGAAAGTGGGCACAGTTGCCGGGCAGAGAAGGGGGCGGGGGCTGGGGGGCGGGCATGGAACGTGGGCATACTGGACGGAAAAGCATTTCCCCGGCATGGCGGGCCACATTCAGGCAGAGAAAATCTATGCTGTGTCTTCAAAACAGCAGCTGACATATTAGTGTTACTGGGTCTAGTTTTATAGATTTTTTTTTGTCTTAGAGCTTTTTAAATATACTGTGTCTGCGAGGTTTATGTCGTTGTCTAAGAGCTAGACACAGGATGCCAGCCCAGCTTTAGGTCTGTACTTTGTAAATAAAAACCCACATAGAAAAAAAATAGACAAAACAGGCCAACAGCAGAAAACTGTCAGAATTCCCTTTCAGAGTAATAATAAGAAACTCGCGCAGGGTCCCCAGCTTGGATCTGGGTGGATTACAGGTCCCCGCGAGGCCAGGGGGTTGTCCCCCCGGGGTGCCGGCTCCGGGAGAACTCGGGCCCCGTCCCACGGAGCGGCCTAGGTTGCAGACGCGCACACACCTCGCTGGGCTCCGTCCCGCGTGGCCCGGGCCAGGCCTGGGGGCTGTGACATCGCGACGGGACGGGGCCCACGCAGCAGGCTGTTCCCTTGTCGCCGCTCACAGTGCACGCAAACGCACAAACGTTGTGTAAGAATCACCACACCGAGACTCAAGACTTTTCCACATGTCTAACGAGAAGGCCATGCCCACTACCTCTCCCTGCCCCTAAGCCCCGGTTTCCGCGACGTCCTTCTTGCTGTGTCTACAGGTTTGCCCACGAAGGCGCCTCCTGAAAGTAGAAACGAGCAAAGCTTGTGTCTGACTTATGTCACTCCGGACAACGTCCCCAAGGTCCCTCCATGTCGTAGCATGTATCAGACTTTCCTTCCTTTTTACGGCTGCATACTATTCCGTTGTTCACTTCTGACGCTTCTGGTCACGAAAGCTGTGGGTTTCCCGCACCAGGCAGTTCTCCATGACGCCCCCGGGAGTCCGATTTAACTCGCTTCCGACCCACACTCGGAGACCCTGTCAGACCCCAGGGGGAAGGGCTCTGTCCCACAAGATCGCCCTCGCTTCAGGTGCTGATCACAAGTACGGGCTTTCCAGCTGACCCACAACTTCCTAACTCGGCTACGATGTGAAGGTTTCTGTGCATCCCTCCTCAGGTTTGTGACTTACAGAACTCAAGGAAATACTTTCTTACGTTTACCAGTTTATTAAAGGATAAGCTCAAGGATCTCAATGAATGGCCAGAAGAAGAGATATGGGGGGTGAGGTCTGGGAGGCCCCAAGAGCAGGAGGTTCTGTCCCTGTGGATTTAGGGGGTGTCACCTCTCCGTGCGGACATGATCACCAGTCTGGAAGCTCCTCGAATCCTCTACTAGTTAGGGTTTTATGGGGGCTTCTTCCCGTATGCATGATCAATCATTAATTCCATCCCTGGCCCCACTCCCCTCTCCGCCCAGTGGGGCGGGCATTGGGCTGAAAAACTTCAAGCTTCCAGTAGCGGCTTGGTCTCTCTGGAGGCCGTCTTCCGTCCGGGAGTGGTCCAGGAGCCCTCCCAGGCTTGCCGCATTCGAACAAGAGATGCTCTCAGCGCTCATATGAGAGTCTTAGGAGTTCTGTGCTAAGAGCTGCAGCGGCAGAGATGAATGTATATCTCCTGTTATCTAACTGTCCCGCAGACGTACCCTCCTTCCAGCCGGTGAGGGCGACGCTGCCGCGGGTATGCGTGGGGGAGTGGGTTTGGGGCCCTGAGCGCCGCTCCTTGAACCCCGCGATGGAGCTGCTGGGCCTCACGGTCATTCTCCGCCTGACCTTTTGAGAAACCACCAAACTGTTTTCACATTTTCACCAGTTTCCATCCCTACCAGTCATAAATGAGCATTCAATTTCTCTACCTCCGTACTGACACTCGTTATTTTCCTTTTGTTTGTTTTTTCAGTTGCAGCCACGACGTGGTGTCTCGTTGTGGTTCTGATTAGCTTTGCCCTCACGACTGATCACCGTGAGCGCTTCATCTCGTGCTAGTGCCCGTTTGTGTGTCGTCTTCGGAGAGACCTCTCTTCTAGTCCTTTGTGCACCGAACATCGTTTTGCCTTCTCCCAATGGTCCTCCATCCTCTTCGGTAACGGGACCCCCGGCCTGTTCGGTGCCCCCTCTGGGAAGGGGATCCTGTCCTGGCTCTGCGCAAATCCCACGCTCCAGTCTATGAACCCGCCGCAGCTGCCGTGGCCCCTGCGGATCGTTTCAGGACGGGAGTCCCAGCCAAGGAGATGTGAGGGGAAGTTTGCTGGGATGGGGCGGGGGACTTCTGATAAGATTTTTGCACGACTGAAAAGCGCACAAGGACAAGGCAGTCCTTTCACTTCTGGTCGCTGCTGTTCGGGATGAGAGGCCTGGAGCAGTGCAGGCGTGCTAACCACCAGGAGCGCGGGCGTCCTTCAGAAGCGAGCCGAGCAGGACGGGGAAGGCCCTGTCCTCAGGGATGTTGTTGAGCTGCGAGATTAGCCAAACTCAGAGCTGTCCCACCTTGGGACATCTTGTCATATGAGATCATTCATCCCTAATTGATGAGGACATTGGAATCAGTTTTCTGTTTCTTGCAGCCACAAACATTCATTTAGTCACCAAATATTTATGGACCAAGTGTCTGTTTAATCTCTGTTAGGACTCTAAGAGCTCGAAATCTTCTGTAGAAGATGATCAGGCGTGATATAAACCTTACATCATTGAGGATCAAAGGAAACACACAGACAGTAAGGGGTTCAGAGGGAGAAGTGAGACTGGGGGGCCCAGGTTGAAGCGGAGGTCATACCTGGGGCTCACATCGTCACCTTGAGGCACACAGGCTGGGGAGGAGGGGAAGGCAACGGACGAAAAGACTTTTTTCCTGTGCTCCCTTAGTGACTTTTCCTCCTGAAAGAAAAAAAGAACGTGCATGTCTGCCAAGGCTACGCGGAGGAATGTCTGAGAGCGGTGGAAAGCCAGGCTCCCTAAGCAAAGAGCAGCTTGAAAACCTCTCCCTCCCTGCGCTCCTTCAAACACAAACCGTTTTCGAAATATTCTAGCACATTTTTTGCAAACTGTTTTCATCATTTGAGACTTGCTATCTCACCTAAAAGGAATGTGGGTTTATTCAGTTCAGAGGTTTCAAATGTGATAGGAGGAAGGCATAAACTGAACTGTGAGAGATGAAGAAATCTGCCCGAGGGGCTCTGGGAAAGATCTTCAGGCTTGTGACTGTGGGTGGGATCCTTCAGATGCTACCCCGTAGTGCTTAGAACTAAAGAAAAAAGAAAAAACGATGCAAAACCCCGAAGGACTGCTTTCTTGCAGTGTTTGCTCAAGCTATGTGAGCCTCGTGGAGGGGCTGGAGAGAGGTAGGAGGCACGGTGGGTCTCGGTTTGGAGGGGCCAAGTGTCCCCTTGTTATGTCCATCCCAAGGCACAGCCCCGAGAGTCTGCAGCCGCTCTCCCGGCCATTGTGTGTAAATGATGATCACCCCCGGAAGGGCGCACCCAGGGAGGAGGGGCGGGGAGCAGGCCTGGGTCTGCGCCAGGAGCCGCAGGGTCCCTGCGCGTCCAGTCTAATCAGCACAGGAGAGCAGTCTGCCCATGCTTCCGCTGACAATGGCGTTGTGCTGAGGGAGGGGAGGAAGGGCATCAGGCTTTGGCATTTCTTTTTATTTTCTATGTTTTAAAAAAGATTTTATGTATTTATTGGAGGGAGAGAGAGTGAGAGAGCAGGAGGACAGGGAGAAGCAGGCTCCCTGCTGAGCACAGAGCCTGACGCAGGGCTCGATCCCACGACCTTGGGATCACGACCAGAGCAGAAGGCAGCCGCTTAACTGACTGGTGCCCCCAGGTGCCCTCAGCTTAGGCATTTAATTGTATTTCCAAATGAGGTCATGCATAAACCCACTCTGCCGTGTGTGTGCGCATGTGTGTGTGCGTGTGTGTGCACGCGTGAGCGTGCGTTAGGAGGGAGAGATGTTCAAAGTATGCATTTGTTAAATGTGAACGTTAAGATAAGCGCCTGATTTTATTTGGAAATACAGAGATCTATATCTGTACCTATATCTCTATCTACACACACACACAAATGGACCCTAAAGTTCACTTCTTCCTTTTTCCATAAATAAACTTTCATGGGCATATGACACGAACACCAAAAACATGCAGAAGCCACAAGCCCATGACCCAGCGCCTTCCACACCCGTCAGTCCTGTCATTCCACCCAGACGCGGACAAAGGGTGCGCCGGAGTCTTCCTCCCGCCCCGCCCACTCGGGACCACCGCTCTCCAGAACTGACTGCTATTCTCACTTCTAACATCCTGGGTTGCTTTTGCCTGCTTTTAACCTTTATGTAGATGAATCATACAGCATGTGTTTCTGGCTTATTTTCCTCAACATTACGTTTATGTGGTTCATTCATATTATGGTCCGGAGCATGTTTTCACTGCTGTATAGGACTCCCCGGTAGGAATCCACCACGATTTCTCTGTCTGTTCTACTGAGGGCCGTGTGGGTTGTTTCTGGGGCTAACTATTATAAATAATGCTGTTGAGAAATATTTTCCATGTGTGCATTTCAGGGAGGAGGCAGGAAGACGTAACCAGGGGCAGAACTGCGGGGTCACAGGGTGTCCTGTGCTCTGCTTCTGACCAACGGCTGCCCCAGTGGCGTGATTTTCCTCCCACAAGCCCTCACACTGTCACCAGCCTGGGTGTTGCTGGTCTCTTAAGCTGCAACTATTCTGGTGGTCTTGAGGTGGAATCTCAAACTATCCAATTTGATTTCCCTTTTCAGATGCTTATTAGGTATTTGGATACTTTCAATTCTGAAGTGCTTATTCAAATTTTTGCCCATTTTCCTATTGGGTTGTCTATCCTTTTCACACTGATCTGTAGGAGTTCTTGATCTATTCTTGACATGAGCTTTTTCTTACATATTTCAGGTACCTTCTTTTTATTTTTTCATAGTTATGCTTTTTAAGTTTTTAATTATTTTATTTTATTTTATTTTTTCAGTGTTCCAAGATTCATTGCCCATGCCCCACACCCAGTGCTCCACGCAATAGGTGCCCCCAGTACCCACCACCAGGCTCTCCCATCCCCCACCCCCTCCCTCCAAGTCCCTCAGTTTGTATCTGAGTCCAAAGTCTCTCATGTTTCCTTTCTCTCCCCAAATTACCCTACTTCCCATTTCCTTTCCTTCTCCCACTGTCCTCCATGTTACCCCTCATGCACCACAAGTAAGTGAAACCATGTGATACTTGACTTTCTCTACTTGGCTTATTTTACTCAGCATAATATCTTCCAGTCCAGTCCATGTTGCTACAAAAGTTGGATATTCATCCTTTCTGATGGAGGCGTAGTATTCCATTGTATATATGGACCACATCTTCTTTATCCATTCATCTCTTAAAGGGCACCTTGGCTCTTTGCACAGTTTGGCGATTGTGGCCATTGCTGCAATGAACATTGGGGTGCATACGGCCCTTCTTTTCACTACATCTGTATCTTTGGGGTAAATACCCATGGTACTCTCAATTGATGCAGAAAAGGCATTTGACAAAATACAACATCCGTTCCTGATTAAAACTCTTCAAAGTATAGGGATAGAGGGAACATTCCTCAACCTCATAAAATCTATCTACAAAAAACCCACAGTGATTTATGACAGCTTTCTGACAGCCTTCCCTCTGAGATCAGGAACAAGACAAGGATGCCCTTTCTCACCACTACTGTTCAACACAGTGTTAGAAGTCCTAGCAACAGCAATCAGATGACAGAAAGAAATAAAAGGTATTCAAATTGGCAAAGAAGAAGTCAAACTCTCTCTCTTTGCAGATGACATGATACTATATGTGGAAAACCCGAAAGACTCTACCCCCAAACTACTAGAACTCATCCAACAATTCAGTAATGTGGCAGGATACAAAATCAATGCACAGAAATCAGTTGCATTCTTGTACATTAACAATGAAAATACAGAAAGGGAAATCAGAGAATCGATTCCGTTTACTATAGCACCAAAAACTGTAAGATACTTAGGAATAAACCTAACCAAAGAAGTTAAGGATCTGTACTCGAGGAACTACAGAACACTCATGAAAGAAATTGAAGAAGACACAAAAAGATGGAAGAGCATTCCATGCTCATGGATCAGAAGAATAAACATTGTCAAAATGTCTATACTGCCCAGAGCAATCTACACTTTCAATGCCATTCTGATCAAAATTCCACCAACATTCTTCAAAACGTTGGAACAAACAA